>JAEAOA010000820.1:1607500-1612500 GCA_016746295.1 Potamilus streckersoni | reverse complement strand
GGCACACACACACATACACACACACACACACATATATATATATATATATATATAAATATATATATATATATATATATATATATATATATATATATATATATATATATATATATATATATATATGCATGCATGCATGCATGCATGCATGCATACATACATACATACATACATACATACATACATACATACATACATACATACATACATACATACATACATACATACATACATACATACATACATACATACATACATACATACATACATACATACATACATACATACATACATACATACATACATACATACATACATACATACATAGAGAGACAGACAGAGAGAGAGAGACAGACAGACAGATACTATGATAGCTGTACAAAGTGTATGTATGCTAACATTACCCAAGGTAGATTGTTCCTTCAGTCAACCGCCATTTTGGACCGGAACATCATACTTTCAGACTGTGTTTAGAACTCTTTACAGGACTTACATTTTTATTATTTTAGAACAAAATTTGGATCATTCCTGTAAACCGTAATTTTTGTTTTAAATAATTTACATTATTTTGTGTTCTAGTAAAATAAATTGTGTCATTGTTAAAATTTATAAAGCTTGTTGTGTCCACTCTTTCTTTTATGTTACATAGAACGAGCCGTTACGTAACATACATACATAAAGAGACAGACAGACAGATACTACGATAGCTGTACAAAGTGTATGTATGCTAACATTACCCAAGGTAGATTCAGTTCGGAGAAGTGATCCACATCTATCTTTTTCCACAACCACGAGAGAAAAACCATATGGTCTTTCTTTACCTGGTAAACGACTGCTTCCATATCCCATTAAAAGAAGCATTGTGATAAGTATATACATTTTTATATATCTTTGACAATATTTACCGAAAGGAGAAAAGATTATATTATACAGTCATTGAATCAATGGCCTTGCATTATGGTCGGCAAACAAACTTGGTAAGCTCTGCAATTAGGTTTTCCATCGGCACGTAATGTTCAATTGGCCATAGCATTGTTGTATCGATACCTGTACATTTTATGAATGTTGCTGATCCCATTGCATCAGTTCAACCTGCAAAGGCACTCCATAATTATCAAAGATATATGTCAGCAGTAGAGTTTTGAGATTTTCGGACATACACGAGTATATGATTCAGTTAAGTTTGTTTAATCAAATTTGATAGTAGAGTATTTAGAAAGTGGGATTTTGTACCTACTCATAGTTTGAGTTTGTTTTCTGAATCAAAAAGAAACCAATAACATTTTTTAAGAAAGTGTGCTTTTTCTCGATAGTAAAGTATACATTCCAATAGTATCAGTGATTTTTGTAATGTTTCAGTAAATTTGAAAGAACTTTAACTTTTTAAAAGTTTGAACACATTCAATTTCGAAATTGATAATAAGTCTTATAGTTTGTATTGGCATTGTCAGCTTTTTAGCAAATGGTTTATCAATGAAAATTTGTAGTTTAATTTTCTCTTATTGTAGCTGTAGCAAGCCTTGACTTGTCTTTTGTTCTTTATCTTCAACTGCTATTACTGCTAGCAAAGTCTTTAGAGCTCGTTGTTCATTGATATCACTTGTTATGATCCCTAGTTGTCATATTCATAACTAAAAACACTCCGTATATGTATAGCCCTATACGAACCATTGTGTCATCAATGTGAGCTATGTTTTTTTTTTTTTAAATTTATAACACACCGTTTCAGCGTATTGAGTTGTTGAGTCATAACTGAGCTTCTCAAAAGTCTTTCGTCTTTAGGTCGTCTGCTCGCCTTAGCAAGGCAGTCAGACATAATTGTGAGAACAATTCAGGATCCTATGTCTGCTGGCTTGATAATTTCTCTCCCAGTTTTATTTTGAGCAACTTTCTTTCCGGTAAGGCTAAATTGACCTTTTTGGTATGTCTCTATTCTTTGAAAACAACATAGAGAAATGGATTAAAAATGTACGTTTTTATCACGTTTAAAATTTAGACTGATAAAACTTATTCTAAAGAAATAGAAAATTTACAAAAGGCATATTCACAGTACGTTGCTATATTAGAAGAAATCACTGATGTAATCTGATATATTTACAGTCTCAATTCATCTTGATCTCATCATAGATTCTCATTTTATTATGCAGTACACACCATTCACCTTTTAATAATTGATAATGTTGGATTTAGACATCTTTTTGGTTGGGTACAAAGCATCAAGCTTAGTGCATTGATTTAACTGAAATTTTCTTGTATCGCACTTACTTGAAACATTAGGATTTTTTCTTTCTAAATCGTGTACTTCTTCATTTTTTAGATTATATGCTTTTGTGATGTATTTTAGTTCCTTTTAATTCTCTTTTGTCATGTTTTCCAAGATTCATGTCGATGCGATGGGTTATTTACCGACTAAACGTAATCATACTTAGGCTTATGCATGCCGACTAGTGTACTACACATTTGGATGTCATTATCTACTAAAAGTTAAAATTCTTCTCAGTTATGTTCATGGGAGAAAACAAATGCTGGCAACACGTCAGTCACCTTTGTCGTGACATCACTTTGAGATCTAGCAACAGACATTCTGGTTTTCTAAACTCCATGGCTTCTGAATAGTTTTTGAAAAGTGTTCAATCAATCTTTGGTTTTAAAACTGCATGAATCAGAACTGATACACCAAAACATTCAATATCGGAACGTATCTCGGATACCATGAAATTCAATTGAAACTTAATGCATTTGGACTTGTGATTGAACTGTTATGGCTATTTAGAATTTTATTCACAAATACTGTAAGTGTTTTTTTTTTAATTTTTTTTCTTTTGTATACAAGGGAAATAACTTATTTTTTTAATTTAACAAAACTTTTTGGTTTTTGCTCTTAGATATTACTTAATTTGAAAACATAGAGTCGTAACACAGCTATTTATGCTTGTTCAAAACTCCACATTATATTAACGTTTGCATAATAATAAGTGCAATGTAAATAGACAACGTACGCCTTTTACATATTTGTATAGCAATGTTCTTTCTTTTTCCTCATCCATTGAGTATTTGTGATAATCAATAAGTGTAAAACATGTTATCTAAACTTATAATGTGGTATTGTTGTTACTATTCCTAAAAAAATCCATTTAGAAAACTTGTAGACGCACACATTATGGTCAGCAAGTATTGGCTGTTTGGTTGAACTTCGAGAATGGACAGATACAGTATATCATTATTTTGCTAAATGGTTTCCCAAATGCAGAAATAAGTTACAGATGCGACTCATTTATCTTCTGGCTGGTTTTTCTTACCATTTAACAAGTGTAGCAGATTTTCAGGGTTTTTGTAGAGATACCACTTTAAATTTTCGGTCAATAAAATTAATTCAAGATCTTGTGATACGTCTTTTTGAATCTTAAATGATCAACCAATGGAATTTCGTGGGCTAATTTAAGAATTCCCTGTCGATTTGACTTAAGAACGGTACTTTGATTATTGATAACCCGTCGCTTTTGCCATGATTATAATAGAGAAATTCAGTATGATAACCCGTCGCTTTTGTCCTAATTATAATAGAGGAATTCAGTAGGATAACCTGTCGCTTTTGCCCTGATTATAATAGAGAAATTCAATATGAAAACCTGTCGCTTTTACCCTGGTTATAATAGAGGAATTCAGAATGATAACCCATCCCTTTTGCCCTGGTTATAATAGAGGAATTCAGAATGATAACCCATCCCTTTTGCCCTGGTTATAATAGAGGAATATGGGATGATAACCCGTCAAATACTGCACAAAAATATTTTTTTTTATTTCTGACTTCAGAAAAAACATATGCCTAGCAAGCTCGATAACTGGTCCTTTTTCAAAGACCCTAGCCTTTTCGGGATACGATCTAAAACAAAGGTTTTTTTTTATGACATTGTAAAAGATTGTCGTTAAACTAAAGATTTTTCAAATGCGTGAAATTAAATTCCTTATCAGGGACACAGAAAATCTTGAAACAAGGTAGATTTTAATTTCAAACGCAATTTGACTTTCGCCGAAATATTTTAAAGAAATTAGTATCCCGGACGAGCGAACTAATTTTGTGTTACTACTCTATGGTCTTAGAATAAGTAACAAAAAACTAGAAGGTTAGAAAATTCAGCCAATAATTTCTTTCCTTTGAATATAAAGTAACACTATAAAAGGAACTTATATTATTGTCTTAAATCCTGAACGTTCAATCACAAGTCCAAAACTATGGTGTTTCAAATGAATTCCATTATTGAAATTGCCGATGTACTAAGAGCTATGAATTAGTCGATATGCCAGCAGTCATGATGTATCAAAACGATATAATTCAGAATGTCTTTGAAACAATTCACAATGATCCCAAATCTTCACAATGATCCCAAATCAATGATTCCACCCTAAATTAAATAAAAAGCTTTGTAATTACAATAATAATTTAAATCAATTAATCATCTCAAATTTGAACTGAACGCAAAAAATACAATTATATTAGACATGTTCAAATAGGAATAAATTATCATGATGTAAACAACTTTGTATACATTCCATTTGACCTATGTCGTATAAGTTTTCGTGGATAAACATCCATCATCATAGTGTAAAATTACATAGAAATGTAAGCAAAATTCGTTTCTAGACTCTTCTAAAATCAAAATTAAGGGAGTTTCCAGAACTCAAAACCATGTTGACGTGTTTTTTTTTTTAAAGAAAATTTGCATCATTCAATGCAGACCCAATCTTCTACTTTTAGTAATGGTCTAAGGTTACTTTCACAATAACAATAATATATATATATATATATATATATATATATATATATATATATATATATATATATATATATATATATATATATATATATATGAGAACATGAAGAGAGATATGGATAGTATATATAGTTAACATAGTAGAGCGGAACCTCAGTAGATTCCATGTTAGTACCCAAGAATTAAGTCCTTGGAGTTATGGACAGATCTAGTGATCAGTGTCTACTGGAT
>JAEAOA010000820.1:1482500-1602500 GCA_016746295.1 Potamilus streckersoni | reverse complement strand
ATGACTTAGATCAACTTAAAATATATTAAAATATTTTAATTCCCTCTTTTGTTGGTTAGTCACTTTTTTGGCTTAAATTCTAAAGCCGAAATATTATTATTGATGATTCAACAAAGAAACGATACCTCAAAGAGACGTCCTCACTTTCCATCTTGGAACATCATCGAGATTCGAACTTTGAATCACGTAGAATTTTTTAGTGAAAGGAATTATATTTTTAATTATTGGATTGATTTTTGCATTCTTTTCATACACCGTACGACCTTTTTCATGTTTTATCTTGTTTTTTTTAAGGAAATATATTATTTTATTAAAATTTGAAAAGTTTGTATTTTCTTTTGTTAGTTTTGAACTAGCCCACATGTAAAAACAAATTGAGGCCTTGTCCATGGGATATATCAATTTTGGCTAAAATATTTCCGAAAACTCTTTTGCAATTTAAGTTTCCCAAGTTTTTAGATCCCATATACTATTTTATATTTTGTTTGAAATCTTTTGTGAAAACAACAGCCTTTTATTCATAATGTCATCAAAAGTGGAAACCTTTCTTTCAAGTCCTGCTCAATATTAGTTGGAAAGTTTGAGAAAAAATGATGAATTGTTTAAACTTGCCAGAAAATACGATCTTTCTGAAGCAAAATCTTCCTTAACGAATCAAAAAGTTAAAAACATTTTGATTCAGTATTTGGTAGAGAATAAATTTTGGATAAAAGTGTTTTGTTTTCGGTCTGTAAATCTGTATCAGCGTTTAACATAAAAGTAAAGGGATTAAACTAAAATGCAAGATGGAATTAGAGTTAAGGAAGCAGGAACTTAAGAAAGATAAAGATGAAAAACAAATGCAGCTGCAATTCGAGAAAGAGAAAGACCGACTGCATTTACAGAAAGAAGAGAAACAAATGCACTTGCAGTCTGAGAAAAAAAAGGAGAGACACCCAGGAGAGAGAGAAAGATCGACAAATGCAGTTGCAATTTGAGAGATGCAATTGCAAAAAGAGATAATGAAAGGGAAGTTCAGGTTAAGTTGAAAGAAATAGAGCTGTCAAGTTAAAGACACGTTTCCAATCCATAAACAAATTCAAGTTTTGATATTACAAAGAATTTTAGGCTAGTACCCATTTCAGCGAAAAAGAAGTAGAAAAAAATGTTTTCTTTATTTTGAACATTTAAAGTGGGCAAGGGGGCATTGGACTCATTTATTGCAGTGTGTACTTTTTTTTAGCACAGCCCTATCAGTACTGCAAAGTTCTAAGTAGGATTTTGTTAACAGGTTATTATTTAGTCCCTGAGGCTTATATTTCATGAATTATAAAAAAGAAGATGGACAAACTTATGTCGAATTTGCTAGAGAAAAAAGTTCAGTTATTTCATATATGGTGCTTAGCTAAGAACGATTAACAATATTACGAAAGTTTCAAACAACTACTATCACTTGAATAGATCAAAAACTGTATTCATAGTGACATTAAGACTTATCTTGAAGAACATAAGATCGAATCCTTGGAAAATGCTACTCGTGCTGCTGACGAGTATATCTTAACTGATAAAGTCCCTGTTGTAAGCAAGTCTTTCACTCTGCAGTCCACTGATGAAAAAGTATTTCAGCCTAATACGAGCCATTCTAAATTTCAGTCTGGCACAACTTTTAAAAATTAAGCTTCTGAAAATCTTGATTTAAAAGTATTGTTTCTTCATATACATACCTATTGCAAAAAGAAAGGACGTGCTAATTCTGATTGATTCATATTGAAATTTATGTATCACAATCAAGATATCCCAAATACTCTCATTTATCAGAGATTACGGTCATTATCATTTATTGAAAGCAATATTTGTGATGGGTCTAATAAACCTCAGTCTGATATTATTTTGGAAAATTATGAACCATTCATGTCGAAGGGTTCTATATCTCTCTTGCGTGATTGGGCCAATCCTATCCCTATTAAAAATTTTAAGGGACACAGGAGCTTATTAGTCTTGTATTATCATTTGCGTTGTCTTTTTTCTGAAATGTCTTCTTCTAGTGAGAATGTTTTTATTCAGAAGTAGAATGCGGTTTTGTTAATGTTCCTCTCCTTGGAGTAGATTTGTCATAAGATTTAGTTTATGACCTATGACAGTCGGAATAGTGTTTCTTTAACCGTTTAGGGCAGTTATTTATTAATAGGCAACGATCTACCTGGAGAAAAAGTTGTGGTTAATCCTCTTGTAAGTGACAAGCCTTCTTTGGATCAGAAAATTTATGCTATTGGAAAACGAATTACTAGAGATATGACAAAATAACTTTTGAGAATGATTCCGCTAAAGAAAGTATTTCTTTAGCTGACGCATATATTGGTCAGGCTTTTGATGAGGTCACTTTCACTCCTTGCTTGGATCAATCAAAGAGATATTGATCACAGAGATACTTTTTAAATACTCATTTTCTTTTATCTGAAAAGGGTGACAAACGACAGTCACTTGTCGTCGAACAGGAAAAAGATCCTGAGATCTCCTGTTTGTTTCAGAGGACCGTTAGTGAAACTGAAGCTACTGAAGTACCCGTATGTTATTTCATTACAAATGTAATTATTATGAGAAATTAGAGACCTCCTAAGGTACCTGCTAGTGACAAGTGGTCAGATTGTAGTTTCACATTCTTACAGACAGGTAATACTTAGTCTCGCTCATGAAACTTCTATGAATGGCCATTTAGGTTTTAATGTCTTCTCACAAGATCTTTACTCAGTTATACTGGCGAAAGATCAAAAGTGATGTTTGTAAGTTTTGTAGATCTTGTCATACTTATCAAATGGTAGGAAAACCCAACCAGAAGATACCTAAGGCTCATTTACAACCTATTCCTGCATTTGACGAACCATTTAGCAGAACAATGGTTGATTGTGCTATTCCCTTACCTAAGACAAAATCAGGCAACTAATACTTGTTGACCATTATGTGTGCGTCATCAAGACTCTCAGAGGAGTTCTTTTGAGGAATATTAAAACCAAAACTATAGTAAATGCTTTTATAAAGTTTTTTCACTCAATTTGACCTTCCCATATCTGTCCAATCTGATCAAAGGTCAAATTTTGTGTGGAATTTTCTAGCACGTTATGTATGAATTAGGCATTCAAAACTTATAATCGGCTGCCTATCACTCTGAGAACAAAGGGGCTTCAGAATCAGACTTTAAAGAATATGACTCGATCATATTGCTTTGATACGGGTAAAGATTATTTTTATTTACTGTTAGGGATTCCGTTCAAGAGTCTTTCGGAGTTAACCCATTTGAACTAGTTTTCGGACACACGGTGTGTGGACCATTTGACGTCGTTGAAACAGAAACTTCTTTTTAAAGAAGACACTGAACCTAATCTTCTCCACTATGATTCCATTATTAAGTATAACTTGTTAAGGGCTCGTGAGGTCGCAAGATCGAATCTGCACTTCACTCAGTAAAAACGGAAATTAAGGTATGATTTTTTTTTATAAAAAAAAAACTCAATGGAAATGGGTTTTCAGCCTGGCGATAGTTTTTTTTCTCATGCCCATTCCACAGAATCATCTTCAGGCCAAATATTATGATCCGTGCACATTTGAAAAAAAAACGTATATGATTTTAAGTACATCACAAATAATGCTGGGAGGCGAAAACAGAAACAACTTTGCCGCATAAACATCTTAAAGAAATATATTGAGCAAACGCCCGGTTACTGATGCAATTAATTAAGGTGTAGCTGTCCCACGGATTTAATTCAAGGGGTTCAATCGAATTCTAATTTTCGAGCAACAGATCTTTGGAATTCGCATTTGCAGCAACAAGAAAGGAATGAAGTTAAACAGTTATTATTGGATATGGACACTTATTTTTCCTACTAGAACAAGCACAATTATTAATGACGTTGAAATTATAAATTCAAAACCTTTAATATAACACCCATAGAGGATGAACCCTCTCAAGCAGGAATACTTGTAAAAAGAAATTCAGTATTTCTTTCATAGATCCCAGTAAAATGGACTGGAGTTCACCATGTATACTTGTTCCGAAACCAGATTAAACTTATTATCACGGTTATAATGATGTAAATATTATTTTCATTGTTCAAAACAAGCAATAAAACCTAAACGATCCGATGGCCTAGTGGTTAGATCGTCCGCCTGGGATGCTGGAGATCGTGGGTTCGATTCCCGGTCGAGTCATAACAAAGACTTTAAAAAATTTGTTCTAACAGCTGTCTCGCTTGACGCTCAGCATTAAGAGGTTAGTGTTAGCAGTCGTCGGCCTGGTTTCAGGATAATGTGACGGGGTGGGACATCATGCTACATGTCTTCGGCATGATGCCCAAGTGCTAGACATCACTTTAAACTGCCACATTGCAGACAGCTAAAAAGTTGTTAAAGCTACGTTAAAAGTCATAATCACACCACATCACATCGCAATAAAGACTCAAGTACACTGCGATCACATGAGCCACGTAGAACATTGTCTTTCAACGTATTTAATGAATCATGGACTCAAAGTGCCGTTCCTGTTATTATTAAGTAGTGATTTTGATTTATTTTAAATCAAGTTCTTATAGGTCGTCGTCCGCTGTAGTTTATAGCTCCATAGGTATAAATTATATAATTAAGATATAATAATTATTGTGATCAAAATCAAAATTGATACTTAAACGATTTTCTTACTACATGTGAGCAAGAGTTTTCTCCCTTAATAATGAGTACCATTTGGTGTCAACATTGTGAAATTTAGAACATGGAAAAGTAGTCACTGACTATTCGTATTATTCATGTAGAACTAATTGTGTGCGTGTGTGTATTTATATATATATATATATATATATATATATATATATATATATATATATATATATATATATATATATATATATATATACCAAACAGAACATATGTGTGTGCATTCACATACATACATACATACATACATACATACATACATACATACATACATACATACATACATACATACATACATACATACATACATACATGCATATATACATACATACATACATACATACATACATACATACATACATACATACATACATACATACATACATACATACATACATACATACATACATACATACATACATACATACATACATACATACATACATACATACAGACATACAGACATACATATATACATAGTTCATTTTTAGTCATTTGTTATGGCATTTACTCATGGGTTACCTTCATGTGCACTATAGTATTATGGGTCAATAATGAAAGATACACCACCGTCTGTCTTTAAAAATGTTGACTGGGTACAATTATACTGGAGTGCAAATACATGTCGACTACAGACGGTTTAAACAAAACCAGGTGTTACAATGAAAAGTAATAAATCGTGTGCAGTAAAGTTTTTAAGTCAATTGTGAAACCCACCAGAAAAAAATGTTAACATCCTATATATTTTTGACTGTTGTTTGTTACCATAGATTTGACCTCCTGTTTTTTGACAAATAATGTAATCATGTAATCTGAATCTTGCGTAAAGTTATTGGGCACAATCAAACGACATACTGGTTAACTTATTTGTTACAGTGATATCGATTTTTAATATGTAGATTTTTTGGGAACATTGGGTAAAGCAGTCTTGAAAAAGTGAAAATCACGAGTGCATTTATTAAAAAAGTGAACTAGCCAGCAGCGCCAGCATTTTCCCGAAATAAAACTGGTGATGCAAAATTATTAACTTATAGTCACTGCACAATGATAAGCACACGAGAGGTGGCGTTATAGTCATCGCACAATGATAAGCACACGATAGGTGGCGTCATGCAGAAAATTATTGCAAACCTCGAACATGGCGATACCAAACAAAGTACCCACGGTATCCATGGAAGCTACACTAGAATGTTTTTGACTATTGTTTATATCTCTTCAGACCGTGCAAATTTCAAACTAAACCTTGTTCAGACAGCACGTAGTCTGTCAATTTAAAAAACGTGAAGTCGTCAATTTAAGTTCAATGTTAAACAAATTATATTTAACTTAATTTAATTTAATGGTGTCTAAACGTGGTATTTTAAGTATAAAGGTCCGTGGTTGTGACGTAGATGCTCAAGAGGGTTATAAAAATTCTCTTTTCATTTCTGCATGCATAATGTTGTTGTTGTTGTTGTTGTTGTTGTTGGGCTTAACGCCATTTTCAGTACATGATAGGCTATTCATGGCGGCCAGTATTAATGTTGGAGGAAGAAACTGGGAAATCACCGGGAAAAAAAAACATAGACCCACGAGAAGCTACTGGCATGCTTTTTCACATATCCACATTCGCCGAATCCTAGACTCGAACACACGCAGACAGAGGTGAGATGGCAGTGATCTGTAACGGACAGCGCTTTAGACCACTTGGCCACTTGGGGCCCCTTCTCCATCCATAATACCAAGCACTATAACCATTAAATTTACTGTATCAGTGTTTTGACTATAAGTAGTTTAGATATCATCATCATCATCATCATCATCATCATCATCATCATCATCATCATCATCATCATCATCATCATTATTGTTGTTATTTTTATTATTATTATTATTATTATTATTATTATTATTATTATTATTATTATTATTATTATTATTATTATTATGATCATCATCATCATCATCATCATCATCATCATCATCATTATATGCATACAGAAACAAGAAGTAATAATTAAAATATTCAGTTAACCATTAAAAATAATATGATGCGCTAACTACTATATTTTAATAATAGTTTTAAAAATTAAGAAATTTTATCTAATTTTAAAAAATAAATAATGAAAAGGATAATAATTTATACATTTATCAAACGTTTTAACTTAGATTTAGTGTGTATTTGCTGTAATACTAAATAATAATAATAATAATAATAATAATAATAATAATAATAATAATAATAATAATAATAATAATAATAATAATAATGATAATATTAATCTAAAATCCACGTTATATATATATATATATATATATATATATATATATATATATATATATATATATATATATATATATATATATATATATATATATATATATGTGTGTGTGTGTGTGTGTGTGTGTGTGTGTGTGATTTAGAGAAAAGCATACTTGATTTAGAGAATGTTTTTATTGTAGTTTTGTATTCCATTGTTAGAGCTGTAGTGTAGCCCAATACGCACGAGTGGTCGCCTTTACCGATCAGTACATCTCACCTCTCCAAGAGGCTCGAGTCTCGGGCTCCGCCACTGTGGGTATGTTGGAAAGTTTGGCATGGCTATATGATTCTGAGTTCTTCTTCTACTTTTACTGGCCGCCATACATAGCCCATCTGTGATGAAAAATGGGGTTAATCTAAACGCAACATGAACAAAATGTTGATATCAAGAGGATAAGTATATTGCATAGGCCTATTTCATTTATTATTCAAATTCTATTTCATTTCAAGGATGTACCGGTTTTCTTTTCATTTGTGGTGGTATTAAAATCACAATTATGCATCTTACGACAAAAAATATTTGCCGTTTGTTTTATAATAGTATTTCTTTTTTACTTGTTTTCATCGCTTATTTCTTTTAAATATTGTCATCTAAATATTTCAAACATAAACTTTACATGTTACTTAAGCATGGCTTTTGCTAAAATCTTATAAACGCAATCTTATTAAAACTTTATTATTGTTCCAGGTGTGGCATATAATTAATAAAATATGATAAGGTCTTTGTTTCATTTATATTACATTTTTATGATTCAAGGAATTTTGCCGCTGTAGTCTCGTTCTCTTTATTTAAATTTTGCCCACTATGGCGTGGTATGCATTTTTTTATTTGCATTGTGTGTTTGCTTTAAACCATGATTATATATTATGAAATATATATATATATATATATATATATATATATATATATATATATATATATATATATATATATATATATATATATATATATATATATATATATATATATATATATATATATATATTCATTATGTCAATGACCTTTGTTAGTAAATTCATTTGTGACGTAGCTGGGTCATGTCTTGATATTTTGTAATCATAATATTGCTAATTGTTGTCTGTGATTTTAGATTGTATATTAAAATCATTATTAATTGTAGGCAAACATGCTTACATATTATATTTTTTATGTTGAGTTCTAGGTATAGTTTTTCTCAAAATTAAGAATGTTTGAAAAGCATGTTAACGAATTTGATAGGAAAATGACCCTCATCCAGGCTCTGTCATTATGCATTAGCTTTTTATATTAATGTTGTTTACTTGAACATTATTGATTCCTACCTTAATTTATTTAAATTGTTCACTGATGTTACAAAACGTTCAATATTTTTGGACTAAATCGCCCACTTGGAATTACAGTGAATTCATTCAGGTCATTTTGTGTTATATCTTTGTAATAAATCTAGACTGTTGGCTTATTAGCAAATTCGAGGTTATAGGCATATCAGATAGAATAATTTCGGAATACCACTGTAATTCATTCGGAACTCGATAATTTTGGACGTATGATAGAGCTTTTAGGACCATTTGCGATTTCAGTCACGAAACTGCGAGTTTTTGGTTTTTAAATTTCCACTTTATATTTCAGGGAAATAAATTATTTCTTGAGTTTGAAAAATAAACTTGTTCTTTTTCGCTCTTTTATGTTAAGACCATAGAGTCTGTACAAGTATGTATCACCTTATGCAGTAAAGATGTACCGACCTTAAGTTTTGCTTTTCCGAATATTCGAATCACATTCATGCACTTGACAATAATCATTTAGGGGGATGTTGTTGTCTACTAAAAAGAATATTTCTTGAAAAGTGCAATCGCCGTTCAGTAAAGTTAATTACATTTTAATATAAACTTTAAGCACTTGATATTTGTTGAATTAAGTCTTGAAGTTGTCTGTTTGGAATAAATTGAAGTACTTCCTATACAGAACTTGCTTGTTACCTCGACTCGGGATGTAATTTATTTTGGTGTAGGCGATTACGTCGTTCTTCCTCTAATCGTGCTTTGTTAATATTTCAGTACAAATCTCACTTTAAATTATTCATTGGATTTCCTTGCAACCTGCGTGACACCACAGTACTTAGACTTGTTGTTAGACCTTGAAACAAAATATACTTGTACGTCGTTCATTACATTAACTGCACAGCTGGCAGCAAATTTATTTTGTTTGAACAGGTTTGATTCCAGCTGTTTTATAATCTTTGTGTAGTTTTGCATTCTACCACTAGGTAGAGCTAATATTTTAAAAGTTCTATTGTGGGCGCAAACCCAGCATTCTTTTGACCTGCGAGATATATGTTTCAGTCCCATTGAAAATGAATCTTCTTGTGCAAGATCTATCAAAAGCACAACTATGTATCAAGGATTAATTCTGCATTTCATTTTGAAACCACGCAAAATAAATGATCATCTTTCCTCAAAGCGGCAATTTTCCTTGCGGCCAATAATCACATTGAACAAACGCAAAATCTTCTGGCATAAAATGCACTATAAAATTATATCTCGGGAGCTTCGATTTTAATTCATATTTAACATCAACAAGATATTTTATTCAGTTTTATATTTCAGTGAGTTCGTTGGTCAAAGCTTAAAAGAGTATTTACTTTAGAGTGCAAATAAGTACTTCTATAATAATCTTCAATAAGCAGCTCTAAATAAAGAACCTTCCTTGGAAAGAAAGGGATAAAAGGTTGCGATATACAAGAATATAATGTATTAAGGAGAAACACGGCTGTGGTATACACGAAAAGGTTGCATTAAGGAGAAACATGGCTGTGGTGTACACGAAAAGATTGCATTAAGGAGAAACACGGCTATGGTGTACACGAAAAGGTTGTATTAAGGAGATACACGACTGTGGTTTACACGAAAAGGTCACTTTTAGGCCATATTAAAATGCTGTTTAATGCAACTAAAGATTGTGTGGAAGTTTGTCAGCATACAGCATCTTTTTTGCTCAATGGTGAAAGTGCTAGGTCAGTATTACGTATGATGAATTCTCTCTCTCTCTCTCTCTCTCTCTCTCTCTCTCTCTCTCTCTCTCTCTCTCTCTCTCTCTCTCTCTCTCTCTCTCTCTCTCTCTCTCTCTCTCTCTCTCTCTCTCTCTCTCTCTCTCTCGCTTATCCTTGTTTCTTGCAATTTAAGTAGTACTTTCATTTCACTGGTCCCAACAAGAGCAGCAACAAACCTAAATGAAATAAACAACAAAATATCCTATTTCGTAAAAGTGATTTATGAGTTGTGTTCATAAATGCCGAATAAATCGCCCATCGTACCGGTATGCGACTGGCTTCTAGAGGAAACAATGCATTAGGTGGTATGGCATCATCGAGAAACGTACGCGAAACGCGGACTATAGAGTTTTCACCTCTGTCAATCCTAAAATAATACCCAGAATTCGAGCTTCACCGTGGAATAATTGTCTAGTTTCTCTGCGGCAGCTTGGTTTCATTAGGATCAAAGACCATGGTTCGCAACCAAAAGATATGTTTGCATCTTCGAGGACGTGATATCTTGTCATGAGTTTTCTGCGTGAAGCTTATTTGATCGTGGAATTTTCGAAAGATTCTTTGCCCATTTTTTCATATTGAAGTCATGGCTAATGTAATTCTTGAAGACATCCCTATAACTCACGGACCCAGCTGATAGCCATGTAAGGAGCCTTCCGTTTCATGATTTTACTAGACATGTTTATATTCTGTCCTGGAAATATGGAAAGTGTTGACATTGCGAATACAAGGTTGCATTACAGGAAAGATTTGTGGCATAGCGTGCGAATGTGTTTGATAAGGTTTGAAGAAAACTGTGAATAATCCTATTTACAAATAATAGCATAAAAGCTGTGTAGCTATGGATAAATTTCGCAATAAAAATAAAAAAAAATCTTAGATTATTATAGCTAGACTTTGTCTATCTCGCTACTAATGTTTTGTATGAGGTATTCTTCAAGATGCTTTATTAGTGAAGTTCTTCTTGTTATGTCTGTTTTGTTGCTGTTTTGTTTCTCTTTTGGTGTTGTTTGATTTTAAAACATATCCGTTAGACACAGCAGAAGACAGCAATGATTGCTTTAATTTTACTATCTGTTGAGGGTAGTAAACAATCACATCCATGGTTCATTCGGGGTCGGCATTTCATCGCGGTTTAAAAGAACAAAATTGTCCTAATGTTAATAAAGTACTTATTTCTACACCTTTCACAGTCTGAGTACTTAAGTATTCAACATTTTTTTTAAAAAAAAAACACTAGTGTTACGAGTATGTGATTAAATTGTTTGTGTGTAAGGTTTTAAATTATTTTTATTTTATTTTTGTTTCATTGTATTTAATTGCAATTAATATTTTTCTCGGATTCGGGATTCTATTTTCAGCAGTGAGATATATTTTAGCACAAAGCTTGTTTATTCAGGACGAAGATGTAATAGGTGAGAATTATCAATTAGTTCGTCTTACCCTGTTAACAATATCAACAGGAAGTTAAAATGATTGGTCAGTATCACGGACATACTTTCATCGCTTGATCACTGTTTGTAAACAACCTATTTTTGTAATTGGCTTTTAAGTGGGGAATACGTTTCAAAACTAGTGTAGCAAGAGATCACATGACTAATCTCGCTAGATTTGAAATGAGGCTTCGGGAAATTAAGTATGCATTTTAATATTTTATCGGGAAGAGTTATTCAAAACCTTGAGGGAACAAGGTGCGTTATTTTTTATTTGTTGCCATAATAATTCATTCTTCGTCTGATTTTTGGCTTTAATAATTTATTCTCCTGGGCACTCAACAAATTGACATTCTTTTTAAAACAATTCTGAAAGATATTGATGGAAGTTTATTCTGGAATTATTCGGAAACAGAGACTGAGATTCAAGTGAGGAATTAGTGTCATTCATACATTGGACCACATCTGAGGTCATCGCCTTCCATATTTGTACGTCGTAGGGACTCGAACCTGGATTTTTATAAAACAATTTAGCGATAGGACTTGATTTTCATTCTTATAATCACATTTTGAATTATATTCATATATTGTAAGTCTTATTTACCAACTTTTACATTATTATCTAAGGAAATAAATTGTGTTGTTAAAATATACACTCCTGACTTGCACTCTTTTCTTTGTTACTGAGTACGAGCCCTTCTCACGTATCACTAGTTACTGATGAACCACGCCCGAATGACAATCCCCTCTGAAGATATCCACGTTTCGCCCCAATTCGTACCCTACTCTTTTCATTATGAAACTGAAATAACTTTAACGAAATAATAATAATAATAATAATAATAATAATAATAATAATAATAATAATAATAATAATAATAATAATAATAATAATGATGATGATGAAAATACTAATTACCAGAACGAAATGCCTCATTATATCTTATGTCTTTTTATGGTTCTCGTCCATGTTCTCGTCTCGTTCTGGCTTAAATTGGTTCTGTCTAACCGCAGCGAACATAATATTCTTAAAATCTATCTAGGAGTTCACCTTCCTCACAAGACGAAAATGAGCATGACAAATTTGCCGTAAATTCGTTTGAATCATCACAACATACGCTAAACCTGGGAGACTTCCCGACGCTACGTCACTTCCGGAAATCCTATTATCACCGGAAGTAAACAAATATTTTCGGAGCGCTTTTTGTAAAAGATCGATATGGTTTCGCTCTACAGTTTCGTATCTAGCATAGAATTTTAAAGAAAAAGAGTTTCCCATGGTTTCCTCACTAGTTATACTGGCTATTTAAAAGAGACTTTGTGTATCTTAGGTATTGTTCAAAGAACTATTAATTCCCCTTATTTTGATGTATGATTGATGGGTGTAATATGGGTTAGAGAGTATACAGCTTGGCCTTACTCCAGATGTGCATCTTTCAAAAAAGTGCTAGCTCTACTTGCTCATTTTCACATCTCGAACTTCAGTGGTAAATTGTAAAAAAAAAATAGAGCCGATAACTTTTTTTTACATTTCATGTATTTGGTAATTCATTCATTGCACTTTTAGAACCTGGTATTGTTTAGTTTGGCAAATTTTTTCCCCCTATTTTAATATCTGCCAGGAATAGTGTACTTTAGACAAATTCAGGTTGATTTTTGGAGCACATGGGAGCAGTCATTTTAGTTAGCAGTGTCCTAAGATCATTTAAAATTTCCAAAAGTACAATATCCCAAGAAATTTCAGCCACATTACATGAAAGTAGTATATAGGAATGCCAACATTCTCTCCACTATGCATGTTTAAAATGCAAACAACTTCACCTTGCATACATCACTCTCTCAAAAGTACATAATAACCGGTGAGATCCACCTAAATGAACACATTATCTTCATTCTCTATTCTGTGAGTTAAAATATGCATTTGTAATGTACATTTCTGAGTTATTTATTGAAAAATGAACGCTTTGATGTATAGTGTGTATACATTTCTATAATGTTTTAAACAGGCAACATTTCGCAGTGAAAATGGTAATTGTAACAAAAATATAATTAACACTGTTTACCAAGCAACAAATATTACAGGGTATATATTTATTTACATATACCTTGGAACAATATGTTTAGAAGATACTATATTCGCCAGTAAACATAGACTTTAAAGAAGTAATGAAGTTGAATATTCCAATTTCAGTGAGTCCGTATACTCAAGTGGAGAAGAAAACGTTCTCATTAAACGGAATAATTTATAGTCAGATTAGAAATTTGAAGGAAACATAGCGACTTGCAGATGAGCACAAAAAACACAAATGAGTTTTAAAAGCACTGGTTATAGAATGACAGAGACAGAGAGAAAGTAATATCCTAATTTTCATATTTGTTATGTTCCTTATGTAATTATAGCATTATCAGTCTGCAGATGTATTTAATGCTTCGTTTTAATTGTGTTCGATAGGCACTGTTTGTTTAAGCTATTGGAATTGCAAAGTTCTCATTCGACTAAGGAAACAATTTGGAACTATTGTAAATTTAATTAGTGGTGTTCTGGACAATGCAATTGTTAGTTGCCAAGAATTGGTAATTCAACACGTTCAAGGATGTTGGCACTTTTTGGATGAATTTCAGCATATATTAGGATACTGGTATATCCGCACATCCAGGAATTGTAATTCATTTTGAACACTCTATTCTTTTGGACTTGTGATAGAACGTTTGTAATTATTTTGGATTAGTTTATAATACAGTAAGTTTCTCTTTAATTTTCATTTTGAAAACTTACATATTAAATTTATTTAAGTTTCACTAATTTTATTAAATTTGCTTCTTTCTGACACTTAAGTTCAACCATAAAGTCGTAGCAGAAATTCGGGTCTCGTCAGGGATATAAATTCAAAAAAAATGTCAGAGAACTCAAAAAATTTTGGAACTTTTTTTTTCCGATAAACTTTATACAGTGATTTTCATTTAGTGAAATCAACAAGCTTAACTACGTCATCTAAAATGGAGAACGGTTTATTAAATTCAACCAAGGAATGGTTACAGATCTGAAAAAAGACGAGCTGCTTTATCTTCCCAAATAGTATTCAATTTTGGAAGTAAAATCATTTTTAGTGGACAAGAAATTAATATGTTGGTCCAATATTTTGTGGAAACTGAATATTTTATACCAATGATCTGAGCTTGATTAGTAAGTCTCTATCGAGCACTGAAATGAAATTAATGTATTGCAGTTTAAAAGCAAAACACATGGAAATTGAATTAAGAAAAATTCAACTTAAAAAAGAAATTATGGAAATCCAAAATCAGAAAGAAAAAAGAGAATCAGATGCAAAATAATGAAGAAGAGAAATGCAACTAAAGAAGAAAAGACAGAGTAGAGGCAAATGCACATGTAAGCACAAAAGGAGAAAGAAGAAAGAAATGCAAAGACAAAAAATGAGATAGATAGATAGATAGATAGATAGATAGATAGATAGATAGATAGATAGATAGATAGATAGATAGATAGATAGATAGATAGATAGATAGATAGATAGATAGATAGATAGATAGATAGATAGATAGATGCAATTTAAAATAAATGAATTAGAACTAGCAACCAGAAAGCAATCGCCCTCAGGTTTAATTTTTTTATAGGGATGTGTGTTTAGTATTACCTTTTAGAGAAAAAGAAGACAACTATTTTTCTCATTTTAATGAAATCGGTACATGTTTACAATGGCCAAGAGAACATATGACTTTATTATCAGAGTGTATCTATTGGCCACGCTCGTGAAGTCTGCATTTCACTATCGGTATAAGCAAGTACGGATTACGTCGTAGTTAAAGAAAGTACCTTGGGTTATAATTTGGTGTCTGAGGTATATCGGAAGAGTTTTAGGAATTGTAGGAAAAAAAAATTGGCAAAACTCATGTCGAGTTTGCTAGGGAAAAGAATAATTATTTAATAGGTGGTGCTGTTATATTCTACAATATTTGGAAACTGGGTTCGGTTCATCTTGCGCCGCACATGCGGGGTGCTTTAAGTGGGAAAACCCGATACATGAATTGCACAGATAAATTTTGTCGCTTCGACTAGTTTAGTAAATGCGGTTTAGTAAATGCGAATATGTTATATTTTTATCTGTGATTTAGCAAAAACGCTATAAGATTGCATTTAGTAAATGACTGACCATTTAGTGCATTATGAATCTTTTAATTTGCCAATTTACTTCTGAACCTGTTATTGTTTACTATTTTATATTGCAAGACTGATAATGTATATAACTTACCGTCGTTGCGTACTACCATATATACCAGTGTCAGGCGTAGTATACAGTATTGGATATATTTTCAGCTGTGTTGTGCTGTAGAACCTGCAGTGCTGATCTGTGCTGTGCTATGTTGTAGAGTTCTGCTGTAGAGCTGTGTACGCTGCGTTTGTAGTGCTGAGCTGTGCTGTGTGTACAGATGTGTAGAGCTGTGTGTGCTGTGTATAGCTGCCTGTGCAGTGCTGAGCTGTGATGTGCGTATGTTTTCGAGTTCTTCGAATATTCCAACGTTGCTAGTCGGGTTGAGAATAATCGAGCTTTGCAGTGGCGGGCGCTAATTGGTGGTGTAGACATTGCTCCAGATATATAATGTTGTAGCCGTGGGCTAATGTAGACTTTTGTAATACCCAGCGTTTTTACTATTAATTAAAACTATCAATTCGGTATTTTGAACGAAATTGGTTTTGCCATTGTGAGTAAAAGTATCAATTATTCATTTTCAGCGAAATATCATATTTTACTATTATGAAGATCATATTTCGTGTTTTTTTTCTTTATTTGTCTTGGTATCGTAATTGCTGCATTAGTAAGATCGTGCTAATTATGTTATGTTAATTAGTCCCATATTGGGACCATTGCACGCAAGTATCTTTCAAACTTCATTTGATATTTTCATATAACATTAAATATTGTATTGCATTCCAGTCAATGGTGTTTTGTTGTTAATCTAAAATCCCAAACTCTGTTATCTTGTTACACTCGTCACACGTGCACTTGTTGCAAGAAAATGGGGTATGTTATTTCCGATTGCTACAAATTGAAAAAGGCAACAAAATAAAGACATATATTCCAAATGCTCTTATTTCTAAGAAGTCAAATTCTCGGTTATGTGTTGGAAACCATTTGCTGTCAAAACAAACACCAGTCTGCTTTTATAATGGTGAATTATGCGTCATTTGTGTTAAAATGTTCTACATTATTTATTGGTTATTCTAATTATCCAATCCCTATCAACATATTAAGAAACATAAAAGCTTCTCTGAGTTTTTCATTATGTGATACTTTGTTTTTATCTGAGTTTTTTTTATCTGAATCTGTTCTTATTCAGCGGCTTTTTTCACATGTCAGTCCATAATGTAAATTTAGGACCAGATTTAGCCTATGGACCCATGAATGTAGAAGCGGTGATGTCTTTACTTATTAAGGGTGTTTATTGATAGACAATGACTGGCTTGAAAAAAATATTGTGCCTAATCCTTTTAAAACACTAATAACTGACATGCCTTTCTTAAAATTGGTGATAGTGACAATGAAAACCTTGATTTATCCCTTATTTGTGCAATTAGAAAGCTCTTTTTGAGAATGATGTGGACCATCATTCCTTTGATTCAAACATTTATTGGTCAGTGTTTTGGTGGAGCTATTTTTGCTCCTGATCTTGATCAATATATAATTATTGATGACAATGATCTTTTTTTCACTACACATTCTCTTACTTCAATCACTTAAAGAATTTAAACTTTTTAAGTTTTATAACATTTGTTGCGTTTGCTTCTTTCTGTTACTTAATTCGTAACAGAATAAGAAAATTATAAAACAGACCTAATGCAAAATGTTGTATAATATAATATAATAACATATTCGCTAACTGGAAGAAAAAATATCTTAATTATTGAAGGCTCTACATTGTGCAAACTTAAATAAGATGGCAGCTTAAAATTAGAATGGATGCATCAGGCATCAGTAACAATTGGTGAAGCAATCGCTGATGTAGTTGCCTGTTGAGGTTGTGTGATCCAAATAAATCAAGATGAGAATAAAACACCGTAATAGCATGGAAGAACTGCAGAAGAAAACTAATATGTTCTACAAAACCAACAAAGTCTATCATCTACTAAAAATGAAAAACTGGGTGAAGCAGTAATTTAGATGGTACTTTTGCTCACTATTATAACATCTTAGGTTCCTATTTAGAGAAAGCCAGAGAATCAGAACATTAGTATTTGTATCAAATTTATTATAAGCCCTATAGCCCCATTATAATGGAAATGAGTATTCCCACACTCATTTCTATTATAATTGGGGTTATATTTATGCAGTTTACAAAATCTTTAAAGATTTGTTAAATTAAGAGATGACAACACTTGAAGAAATAAAAACTGCTTACATCCAAGAAGAAATATCATAAGATGTTAAACGTCTTGATCAAATACATCATTACAACTTGAAGTAATGCTTAAAATGGTAATAAGGAGACTCACACGTAATGACATGAGTGTGCCGGCTAGCTTTTCTTCTTGTTTGATGTTAAGCTTACAGGCGATATTAATCATGTATATGAAAACAAACTGATAAAATGTCTATTACAGACGTAATGCTTTTTTATGGTGGTGTTAATACATTACGTTGAATGAAAATAAAGCTTTCATGACCTTCAGAGATTTGTGATTAACAGGGACTTTGAGAGCAAACAAGATAGAATAAGTTTTCACTCTATACATTACTGAGCAACCAATAAACAAAAACGGGTACAGGTACTAAACCGGTTTCAATTTATTGCAAGAGACGTAGAATACCACCTAATTTCCAATTAACGAAAAGTTATAATTTATTGTATCCTGTCTTTTGTCTTCATTATATTTTAATAATAATTACATATAAGAAAGTATCTGAAGTAATAAAAGGTACAAACAGGGTTTATGAAGGTCTAATTCGTTAAAGACAAGTACAAAATATCATTTCTTTATTTTCTGATTGTTAAAACTCTAGCTTTAGCAGCTAACTTTGTTGTTGTTGCTGTAGAGTTTAACGCCATTTTTCAGTACAAGATAGCCTATACATGGCGACCAGTATTAAAATGGAAGAAGAACTCTGGAAAAACCCGAAAATAACCACCTACCCACGAGAAGCTACTGGCAAGCTTTCTCACATACCCACACTGGTCGAAGCCGAGATTCGAACCCACGGACAAACCTAACATTAATCAATGACATACGTGATTCGCCAAGAATGAGTTTCAAAAAAAGTGTTGACACTGTGTCAAAATAACACAAAAAACGATAATGAATATTTTAAAAATTTCTCAATTCTAAGTAGGATGACTTACCCAAGAAGGTTTACTTATACGGATTTGAAACGAAGCAACCTTTTACAAAACCAAAAACATCAACGAAGAACAAAAGCATATGGAACTTTGCAACCTAACTTTTAACAGTATCGATAATTATAACGATAGCGTGTGGCTTTGTTTGGGGAATATGCATAATAACTTTTATGTTGTGATATGAAACATACCGCAACAGCATCGTAAACATTGACTTTCTTGTTAATGTTTCCTTCCTAGTTTTGGAAGTAACATCAAAGATAATTGTGGTGCTTCGTTGAAACACGATATTTCGATAATCATTTGAATAAGTAGCTGCGATTTTATATTCTAATTGCATGTAAAAATACCATTTTCATTCAAACATCTGGACAATATTGGCATCACTTTGTGCTGCATCATAGCTGGAGCATTTTGTAAACGGTATTCAGGTAGATGAAATAACTTACGGGTTCTGTGACCGGGACGTTTTGATTGGATTGATGGTGCCCATAATGGTTTTGGCGTAAAAGGGTGGTATACGCTGTCTGTACACAAGGTATTTAATGGGGCGATGAAATGAATTTACGGGATATGCAGTAGTTGTATACTGTTACTAGTACTAAGCACCTAACGCATTTCTGTGTGTATGTATATATATATATATATATATATATATATATATATATATATATATATATATATATATATATAGATGTATGTATGTATGTATATATATGTATGTATGTATATATATATATATATATATATATATATATATATATACACACACACTATATATATATATATATATATATATATATATGTATATATATATGTATATATATATATATATATATATATATATATATATATATATATATATATATATATATATATATATATATATATATATATATATATATATATATACTACTGTAACATGGAAATAAACGCACAGTGTGTTATATATCAACTTATCTGCTAAAGGAAAAGAAATTCTCAGAGTCGCAGGAGAAATGTTTTATACAGAAATACTTGGTTCAAACGAGATCTTTCTTGTATCAAGCATGATTGACGCGTCTACCAGCATTCAATAGATTTAGCCTAAAACATGTCTTTAATTTTTTGTTCACACACACACAGAGTGATGGTGGGGTGTGCTTCCGGGTTCATCACATATGATTCTTTAGGAGAATGTATCACGGTGACTGAAATGTATATAAATTTTAATGTCCTTATTTTATTTTATTCGTTTTTAAATGTATACAAATGATGGTATCTATTGGTTTTATTGAACATTCTACATTATTGTATACTTTGGGAAACACAGCCAATGGGATAACAGTATTCCTAACAGAATGTAATCAGGCTTCAGATCTTTTAACTGCACATTATCTTACTGCTGCTTCTACAAATAGAACTACCAGTAATATAAATAGCAATGTTGTATGTGGTGATTATATCTCATAATATATCTTGGTTCATGCAGGAATTTTCAATCAGTTTGTACAGTGGCCATCAGTCTTAAGTTCGGTTGCTTCCTTAAACGTAAATGTTTATTATCGCTCTTTTACTGAAATCATTTGCAAAGGAAAATGTCTTATGATTTCTTGATGTAATGTTTAGTTTTGCATGTATAATTTTGATGCAATCTTTAATTATGTCTCTCTTTGGCGCCGTTTGACCATGTCTTTCCTTTGTGATATTAGCACTTTGCAGATATTTTCTCAGCGACATATTTCTGAATGTCCTTTTGATCTCTCTTATCGAATAAAGTACCCTCTGCACCCACAAGATCTGATGGAATTGTAGAGCACGGTCGGCATATGCATTGCAGTGGAGTATTTACCCGTAAACGGTATCTTCTTAGCGTGGCGGGATCATCTGGATTTGGGCATCTGACAATTATTCGATTTTGTCTCACCTCTACCGCATCACAGCACTGACAAAATCTTTCAAGCTGCCCATTGGCAGATGGAGACGGGCGTACATACGTATTGCACGTTCCTTGGCATGCTGTTGTAAGCACTCTTGTTGGGAAACAGTCTTTGTATTGGACATTCAGCCTCACATATCTCAAGGAACACTGTGTTGCAACTGATGGCAAGACAAGCACCAGTGTAAATGCTACACTAATCAGCGCAAGCAGCATTGAATCCGTGGCCAGCACAGATCTGAAACAACAGAAAGCACGTTAAGTAGTTTTAATATCATAATAAAGTTTTTCTTCCTGTTTTAGTAACTCTGAATGTTCACGTTCATAGCATTCATTATTAAATAATTGTTTATAAATTTATGTCAGTTTTCGTAATACTAGTATGCTAGAATCTTACAATTCATTTATTAAACAGATCATTAAAGAAAACTGCAATAAAAATTATGTGGAATACAATTCGCTGTCGTTTATTATATTCTTGTAAACCACAAGAAAAATCGTTGTCGGATAAAGTTACAAAAGCAACTAAACCAAACATCTGACATCTTAAAGACAGGTTCATCTCCTGCATTTCTAATGAGAAAACTAATAGAAGCATCATGATTGTCCGAGACAGAAGGTGGCAGATTTGGTAAATAAAGCAGTTTAAGCGACAAATTATTGTCTTGTTTTTTGAGGATTCAACCCGTTTAGCCTTTACCTTTATTTTACATGCTTTTCTTGTGGGGATATGGACGGGTGAGTTTTGTAAAGGACGTTTAGTTGTATCATTTATCTGACGATACACAATAACCTGTGAATTGTAGCAAGTATCTTGTTTGTGACGTATTTGTTACATAGCTTTTGTGACACTATGTAACCAGAATTATATTTAAGTGCCGATGAACACTATGCATGCAAACGTTCTCTGATTAATTGCGTGACAATGCTTTGTCATTCAATCGCAGAGACACACTAACATTTGCTTGGAGGGTGTTTGTCAACCTGTGAATTGTAGCAAGTATTTTGTTTGTGACGTATTTGTTACCTAGCTTTTAATTGACACTATGTAACCAAATTTATATTTAAAAGCCAATGAACACAACACATACAAAGGTTCTCAGAATAATTGCGTGACAATGCTTTTTCATTCAATCGCAGAGACACACTAACAATTACTTGGAAGGGTTTTTTCAACCTGTGAATTGTAGCAAATAATTTGTTTGTGACGTATTTTTTGCCTAGCTTTTAATTGACGCTTTGTAACCAAATTTATATTAAAAGCCAATGAACACTACACATGCAAAGGTTCTCAGATTAATTACATGACAATGTTATGTCATTTAATCGTATTGACATTACATAATGTCATAAATCATTTTCTCCACGACATAACAAAACAATAGTTACACGGTTAATTGTTTTGTGGATAACAGTAAAACATTCGCTAAGCCCGAAAATACCCTAACACTGCATGACCGATCTTAGATTCTTTCTATGCGTTCGCTCTTGGAGATCTTTGAATGGCAATGAGACGCTCTTTAATCAGGTTATTTTAGCAATTTTTCAAATACATTGGTACTATTAGCATTGCATATAAATGCATTCGTAATTAGTAATATTAATATTGCATGTAAATACATTGGTAATATTAGTATTGTATAAAAATACATAGGTAATGTTAGTATTGTAATATTGTCATTCATTGGTAATATCATCTTAGCATATTATGACAAAAAATTGCAAAACAAACATGTAGTTATTCATTTCCCAACCATGTCCTTAAAAATGCTAAGCAAAGATTATTTTACTCACACTGATTTGGATATTTTATGTTTTTGATATGTATATTCTATGTTCAAAATAATTCTGATACTCTAAGTAATTTTTGAAGTTTCGCAGTTTTGAATAATGCCTCTCTCCAGTAAAAATGTAAGAAAATATGAAGAAAAACAGAAACATAAAGCATTTTGAGAAAGAATTACACTAATTGCACAAAAAAGGTAAATTTATTTTAAATAAGTAATAACAAGTTCTTTCAAATAATATTTCGTGTTGAATTTGGGGTTGAAGAAATCACAGTACCTCAATCTCCACAATTGAATGTGGACATGCCACAGTGAACTGAATTATTATGTACATTTTGAGGCACCGATGGCGGATTCGTACGATTGGTATCACTGAGGTTTCCCAAAGATGTGAACTAATGACATTTCAAATCATTTTCAATGACGGGATTTTGGAGAATTGCTCGACACTCAGCAAGATCATAGAGTACCATACTTAACTGACTGTACTTTATCTGCTATCCAATTGGCGATGGCTATGTTTTTCAACCGACTAACAATTTAAACATATAAATAGATGCACTTAATACATGGTCATCTATCTCAAAATATTCAATTAATATTTTGTTGGTTTTTTTCATAATTTGAACATAAATGTATTCAATCGTGTAATATATTATAAACCATTATATTTAAACCTTTTTGCAATTAATACACTTGTTAGATTTTGTATAGTAAACTAAATTTTGTATAAAAAAAATGTAAAAGAACTTCTTTTAAGAGTTAGTGTTTCAACACTGTTAAATCATCTGAATTCCTTAAAAGTGAAATATAGAAACTTCCAAAGACTATATTACACTTTATAATTTATATCACATAAATTGAGAAAGGTTTTGTTTAGTTGCTTTTAACCTCGTTAGAAAACATTATCTCACAATGCTAATGATATATAATATTTGATAATGGTTCTATTTTGTGTGAATTCGGCACATTCCTATCAAGGTAATATAAACTTCGATTTAAATATTGCAAAACCTAAAGCATGTGTATCTCGGCATGAATAATGATGTTTCTCTTGGTTTATGTTAACAAATATGTTTGCTTGTTTCGTATTAAAAGAAGCACGTGTTCAGCACAAGCAAAACACAATTTAAAACTGCTTAAATGTGTTTCTTTTTCAGGTATGCTATCATTGCGTTGCCTGAGATTAAAACAAAAAATTTAAATTTTCATTTTGGTCAATAACTATTTATGAAAATATCCACTGAACCCGTTAAAATGTTCCTTCTTGCAAGAGGATTATTGCATTAAAAAATTGTTTGAATTAATTTTTCTGCGCCAGTTAATCATGTAATAGAAAATTGGCAAAATCAATCACATGTCATTGAAACCAAGGAGGCGTTTAATAATATGTGGAAGAAATGTTTGACATGGCTTTATAATTTACATGAATAAATTGGATTTTACCATTTGTCACGCTATCATGATTGATTTTTTTCATCATTTTCTCAGCGGGATCAAACATTTAATTGTTTCCCTGAGAAAATATGACACAGCAAGCACTCTGTCCTCTCTGGACTGCTCTTGAGTAGGCGTCAATTCAATTATAAAGCTTTTGTACAAGCAATTGTTACAACTTTTGTGAAAGTTGATTGCATTCCACCGAACCCTATGTTGTACAACATATTTCTGATGAACATTTCGGTCTTGTAGTATAAACATAAATTTTATTTGGGATGAATTTATATAAATAAATGCCATCAATGCCACATTCTTAACTATGAATAAACATTGGCAAGTTTGTGTTCATTTTTCCAGCATCACTATCCATATCAAACTGAAATGCAAATGCCTGTTTGATTTTACCTACTGTCACAAAAAAGCCCATACTTTAAACTTTCATCTGGCACTACTAAGAAGAAATTATGTTATTGAATTTAATAAATTTGATGCTATCAAAAAAAAATTTCACTGTAAATAATGAACTAGAAATCAGTTATCAGTACAAACAATAATATTTCAGAAAAGAAAAAGTATTTTCAAAATATGTTTTCCGACAAACGAACATCACACTCTCTGAGATGCCTTTCACTAAAGTTTACTGCTGAAATACCAAATTTAATTTTTAGAAAGAAAAATCAATATAGAGTGTTATTTGTGGATAGACGACGTTTCATTCATTAGAACTGTTATAAATCAACCGTAGCTAGAAAAGTAGGAACTAAGCCAAAAACTAATGATGATGAACTTTCGTAGGATGGAATCTAGACTTAAAGCAACCACGAAGATCCCATACACGACCCTCTCCCATGAAAAAATAATAACAAAGTTAGTTCTCAATATGTTCCCTATTTCTGAAACATTGCCAAATATTTGCAAACATATTAGTTTTTATTGAGACGATTAATCAACTCATAAAGAGACAAGTTTGCCATAAAAATATACCCGATATAACTAAAATCTCAGACGATATTGAAAATATAAAAAATAAGATTTTCTTATTTTTGGTCTTTATATAATGACCTTCGGTCTTCTTAAAGTATCCGTTAACTTACGTATATGCTTGTACATGCTGATAAATACTCATTTTACTTGACAAAATAAAAGGACAGTATTTTGTGGACCGTTTTTAATCGCAATCAGCTGGTATTAATGTGTGTGTTTGTGTGTGTGTGAGAGAGAGAGATCAAAATATAACAGAATTCATGTATAATTAGTGGTTATTTCCTCATTCTTGCTTTTTTATTTGTTATGATTCATTTCGATCAAGAACATTAAATATCTTGGTAATATAGCAGCATATCCGCTTAACATGAAACAAAAATATGCAGACGTTAATTCATTTTTGTTCACTGCATTCTTAGATATAGAAAAAAAGTTTGGAATTAAACCATTTGTCACAAAGTTATTTATAACCGCAAGACACTGGTATCCTTAAGGCATGAATTATGTAAGAATTCTCCAATTAACTCTTATTTACGTCTAAATTTAGTTTTTTGCTTCACCTGCTTGCAAAAGTCTGTATAAAATATTAATTGCCCAGCATCTACAAAACATCCAGTAGGCATAAAGGCCAACAAAGAGCTAAACAATTGCAATGCATGCAATATTCCCAACGAATATTAGCTACTATTATTATTACCACCTTAACTACAACAAATATTTATTTTGATAAAATTTTAGCGTTATAACTTGAATAATTTCGTTCTTCTAAAATATAAAAACATATGCAAATGCAGTTTGTCGAACCCGATCTTAAGAACTAACTGATCACTATGCTGGAAGACACTTACCTCATTTTTAGGCATCTAACGGTTTTTCAAATCAAAACTTCGGTGACTGTAGCTTTTTAAAGGTAGGCTTTTCATCCAAAAGAATTGAATGATCAATATATTGTCTTTATATACCGTGGCCTCATGGTTGTACCTGTTTAGCCATCGACCTTTCTACACTTAAACCAATATGTTCATGTCTGTGACCAACATAAATAATTTACCTTCCGTTGAGAATCGAAAACGATCCCGGAAAATACAATCTCTCCGCTGACGCACTGATTTGCATTATAAATAGAGATTACACCAATACGGCTTATCCCATTTTCGCTTCTTTTCATTGTTTAGGTTCAGATTTCATTATCTTTAAGTGTATTTGCTTCGTAGTCTGGGTGTGTCATGCGGAAAAATGGACTGAACATTTATAATGAATGCCAGATCAACTAGATGAAATTAAATGAGTAGGTAAGAAAATGTGATTTTGCCACAATTTTTTTCATTAAAAGTTTCTGGAAGAATCTTTATATGCGCAACATCAAAGACATTTTAAATGAGCATCGTTGACGATGGCTAACAGCTGGCTTAAGCTCTGCTATTAATCACAAGCTTGCAGACTTAGTGTGAATTTGATGGGTTGATATCATACTAATAAAGATTTAATATGTACATTTTTAGTTTTACTGTCAGATATACCGTCGTTATGACTATTAATTATTGTATTTTGCTGACTTCCTAAGAGAACTTTAATTAGACAAAGAATACCTATATAAAAAGACAGCTAGTTCTCAAAAGCATATATTGAACATAAATTGTTGTCTTATAGACTAAACTATTAAACATCTTATGATAATATATTTTACAACTAATGTAACTGAAAACACCCAATTACTATATTACACTTAATGTACCAAGAAAACAAAAGCAAATTAATAAAAATTAAATTCGAGTGAAATACAAAATGTTGGCTATTCACATAAGCATTCGCACAATTAACATCCACTACATTTAGAAAGGACAGTGTTGCTAGTAGTCTGCTATGATATTATCTGGATAAAATAGTTCCAAAAACGAGAATACATAGATAACACAATAGAAGCGGTGATAGTAGTATAATTTTGCTGACAAGGTAGTCAAAGCGAGGACAACTAAACGAAGGCTTAAACTCTTATAGAGATCCATCAACAACCTTGTAGTCATCCCAGCACCAAAATTTCTCAGCCCTTCATCTTCAAAAGCAAGACTAAACCATTTTTAAAATGGCAGCAATAATTAAATGTAGATATACTATTAATACTCGTTGATGGTAAACATTTTTTATTTTAGAACAGGTTGCTTCCTTTGGGGCATACTGCGATAGTATCAGTCAAACAATATAAATCTTGTAATCAAGAAATAGCGCTAGATATGGCTCAGTTTCAATCAATTGTGTGCAAGTAAACAACAGCATGGGAAGAGTAAAATATGTATATGTATTGGTGAATATAGAATTTACACCTGAAATGTCATAATTCGTGAGCGGCACTGAAATTGTCATTTTTAGCTTAAGCGTGTTTTATAATATCAATGATGTCTATATCACAAAATTCCTTTAGCAAGGAATTCTATCATACTTACAAAACATCCTTTCCTATTTTAACCCACACTTAGTTAATTGAAAATGAAATCATATTAAAGTAAATTTCCTGAATGTTTTTTTTTACATTGTGCAAATCCACAATGGCGGAGGTAGTGAAACAAGGGCCGCAGATAGATACTTCCCATCATGATTAAGCATGTATTTCACATGTATTGGTAACAATAGTAACATAGGCATATACTATGTATTGCATCTAAGCAAACAATTTGTCAGCAACCTTTACCCGAATCTAGAAAATATGTTCCACATGATAGGTGCCAGGCCTGGCTGATAGTTTACCTGTCCTTGGAAATTAAAGATACTTATATATATAATATGTTTCTTAAGTAGAAAATTATAGTTAATATTCATTTAATATGTATAGTATTGAATGAAACAAAATATATAACCGTTAAAGAATAAAAGCGGTATCAGATCCATTGCGACTCTAGCCCTTGTTACTGCAATAACAATGATTAAGTAACATCAAGGCGTCTCTCCCTTCTATTATTATTAGGCCCATTCAAGCCTTAGGCCGACTCTGATTACCGTGTTATTCAATTAGTCAGTCAATCGTCTCCTGCGTTTTTTCAAGTCTTGTATAGTACGATGTTGGACAACATAAAGACATGTTAAAGGTATGAACATCAACTAGTTACTCTCCGCAATTCAAAAGCATCCTATTATGCTTTTATCATGTCAAGCGACACCTGCATCCTAAGTAACAGTAGACGATACCAACTGTGACTATTGGTCCAGAGTGGACAGCATCACATGCTTCCCTCTGGAAAGTCTGCCTTAGTCTTTCCTGGTGGATCGGGTACCCGAATACATGTGCTTGCTCTTCCGACGACTGTGAGATAGACAGAGCAGGGCATCAACTCAGATACATTAGGAACTGATGTCCATCTGTATCCGGACTTGTCTACACATAGGTGCCTCATGAATAGGGTCCTTATACATTAGATCGACGAAGCAGTGGAACTCGGCAGCCTCTTGGGTGACTCGGAAGACCTTTCTAGGATCAAACTTATTACCTCTGTAACATGAGAAAGGTTCTTGAAAGGGTGCTTGAAACATTTCCTGCTTTACCTTATTCCTGATCAGCAGACCGCGGCTGCCGGCGATCACACACAATAGCGATCAAAAAGCTAAAAAGAAGACAAAGGCAACGCAACTTCCCATTGAGCAGGTAGGTCAAAGAGAAGAAAATCTCTAATCGCTAGGGAACAAAGTGAAACTCACATAGCTGGATTGTCCTTCAAATCACGGCATATCATCAGCAAGCTCACCACAAATTTCCCAAAGACCTTGACTGAAGGTCTAACTTAAATGAGAATCCTTGTGTCTGGAAAAAGACAAATCCCTGTCTTCAGCAGCTACGTACCGACATTGACCAAAATGTTAGGAGTCTTTTATCGATACGAAGGTATGTAAGATCACCATACTTCAGTGCTACAGCCGAAACAGATCACTATACATAACCAGGTGTCAACATCAAAATGGTTTTGTTAAATGCAACAACACAAGACTCATCCTACGGAGGAAAACAACCTACTGATCACCAACGCAGACTTGGTGTTTGCAGCTCGTAAGCTCCAGGAAGAATACAGGAACAGAACCCCAACCTGTTTAAGATATTCGTCGACTAAGAAAAACATCTGACACAGTTGTGGGGACTTCTGGAAGGTCATGGCAAAATTTGGTTGCCCGTGGAAATTTTTTTGTGATGGTTCTGCAGTTTCATGATGGCATGCTCTCTCATTCTTGACGATGTCAAGTCATCTGAACAAGTCCGTGTCGCCATTGGAGATAATCAAAGAAGTAAGTTGGCCTCATCCTTCTTTAGTATGACACTCTCTGCTGAGCTTACCGATTCCTTCTGTGACTATGACAATGGAAATGATATCAGATACAGTGCCTTTTTAAGGCCTATGGCCACGCGCAACAGGGGGCCCCGTTTCGGCCCAAAAGCAAACTTTCGGTGTCGGTTGTGTTAGTAATTTAGTACTATATTAATAAATTTAACAAAATGACACATGCACAAGGAAATGCAATGCAATATCTACATCTGAGACTGAGGGATTGAGATGCAATTCTGGTTACTTTTAAGTTTAAAGTGTGTGCCTATGCCTCCAAACTTTTTAAAACGGCTCTGATCAGATACCATACTAACAACAATCACTACAATCTGAGGAGGCTATAGGCGATTATGCATGTGAGTGTGCATTTGTTGAAAGTGACTGGTCCAGATCTTTTTGCTGAAGACTGTTCCCTGGATGCAAAATTTTAGTCTGACATGCAATATAGTATGGACCATTTCTCTTCAGATTGAGAATATTTTCTGTCTAACGATCAGTATCAAGAGAAAGGCTGTGATGCACCATCCTGCACCAGGAATGCCGTACATATAGCCTATCATCACAGTAAATGGACAAACCAACGTGGCAGTAGACAAGTTCACATAACTCGGCGGCACACTGTCACATGCAGTCCACATTAATGATAAAATCCACACCAGACTAACTAAAGCACGTGTGAAATTAATCCAAAATATGTCATCAATGTTTATTGATACTTTACTGTGGGGTTTTTTTTCAGAACATTTAAAGACGGGGACAACCATGTGACCTACTACAATGTCAGATTTTACAGTGACAAGAAAATATTACAAAATTTAATTTACAGCTAGTGATAAACCAGTGATAGATAAACAAAATAAACTGAACCGTTGATGCAGAAATCATTGTTACTAATAACAAATGTCACATTTTAATATTCAAGAATCGTATATATATAAAACAATGACTCCAAACAATAGAACCAATCGTGTCTTCTAAATTTGAAATTATTTAGAAAAATGATGATTGTTTTTTCATAGGTTAGTCTATGGATATATGCAGGCTTACATGAGGTAAAAAAAATGCAATAACAAACAAAAGCATGTGAGAGTAATTAGTACTCTCATATGCTTTTGTTTGTTTTTGTTTTTCGGTTTGATTTTTGTTTTGTTTTGTTGGGTTTTTTTTCGTAAACAACATATTAAGTACCTAATTCATGTCGATGATTTAAATCAATATTGTGAAATCATAATTGCTTGGAGGTAAATATGATTATTCATACTGATTTCAAGGTCTAATATTTTTTTTTACTTTTAGAAAGTTCTAGAACTGGTCTTGTTTATGAATTTGATGGGAAACGAACTTTTTAATTCATTTGGAACACCACTAAAATTCGCATGGAATACTCTGTACTTTTGGACTTGTGAAAGAACTTTCGGGACTATTTGGGATTTAACTCACAATAATGTAAGTTCCTTTTCAATTTTTGCTAAGCGTTCTAACGAAATGAATTATTTGTTGAATTTTACTTATTTTAAGACCATGGAGTCGTAGTAGCAAGCAGATAAGTAATATTTGGGCTTAACAGTACATCAGAATTTTATGTGCTCTATTGTGCCGATTACATGTAAAGTTATTAAAAGTAAATATCACGAATTGCACACTTTAAGATGACAAACCCTACTAAAAGACGTTAAAATAAGTTTTACAAGATGAAAGATAAAAAGTCAAAGATTTTCGAAAGGTATTCTAAAATTTAAAGTATAAATAAGAAGGCGGTAAAAAGTTATGAAATCCTTACATTATCTATAAATATTTATTATTAAACCGAATTTCTAGAAAATTCTGAGAATATTTTCTAGAAATAAAAATTCATATAAAATCTTTTATATTTCAAAGGAAATCGGTCTGTATAGCAAAGATTCATTGCATATTATTGATCTTAGTTTTAATCTTATTGTATAAATCTTTTATATGTAGCTGTTTTAATCTCATGGTATATTCGTATAAAGGAAGCGCATGGACATTCCAATTTTCGTATGCTCGATTCTGAAACCACGCAATTGATTGTCCCCGAGTGTCTCATTTTACTTTCCATTTTGGTGCATTTTGAGAATCGTTACGCTTTTTCAGAATATCAGAATATATATTTCGTTTGGTTTGAAATGACTATCCTTTCGAGGGATTTCTTTTCCTAATAGCAACTGAACAGTCACAGCGCAGTCTAAGAATTACGACAATTAGCCTTCCCGGAAACGTCTGTAGGAAGTTATAAATTTAAGGCAAGTGGGGAGTATTACAAATCTACTAATTAAGCACTAAATCCATTGAAGAAAGAAGACAAAGGATAGGATAATTTATTTACTCATAAATTGATAGATGCTTGCTTTCAGAAAAGGAAAAAGATTTTTGTTGAAAATAGAGACTTTGCGTGAGTTAATAGAAACTCGATAAAATAATTATCGACCTTTGAGAATAACATTCGATTTTGTTAAATGAATTCACTTTGGTTGTGTAAAAGTTGATTTTATATAGGAAGTAAAGTAATCTATAATATACCTAAATGTGAAACATAAATATTTATTGGCGAAATATTTTTCATTTTCTTTTTCATTCCTATTTATTCATAGGACAAAAACAAATATATCTTTACATCTTCTAATGTGAAAAATATATACTTATATTTTCTCATGTGAAAATATAAGATTTTCCATCATGCCATTTGACGCTTGATTGTGTGTACCTACAATAGTTGTACCTGCAACAAGAACAATGAGCACTTTGCGACCTAGAGCAAATAAATAGAAACTACCTTCATTACAGACATAGAATAAGGACCCGACGCCGTTTGCGTCTCTCTGAAGTTATTCCCCTTATTTCCTGGACAACAATGATAAACACGCTGTGATGCATCACTGAAGCGGACTTGCATTGTTCTCAGATAGGGTGAAATAGTTTACAAAATACAAAAGTTTAATTTACTGTGCTAGATTAGGTTAATCCAATCCTACAGCTGTTTTAAACCACGAATATTTATGTAATCAGCAGATCAAAGTGAGGTAAATTTGCAAAAAGAGGGTGTGTGAACTTTATGTGCCAAAGGTGGTCCTACATGTAAGACATAGCATATGTTTTTGTTTAGTGCTTCATCTTACAACCTAAATACGGTCTTATACAGCGTGTTCCGATGTTGTTTACATCGGATCGAATAGTCAAAGTTTTAGGAATCAATCACACACTTGGCAACCTATATCAATAGTCATGCGCTAATTTATGTGTAATAAGTGTACTTGCTGTATTGTCGTTATCCTGGTGAAATCAAAATATAACACTAGGAAATGGACGCATTTTCATGTTCCATTAACATACATTTGAAGTTGTTGCAATGCGACGGTGGTCGAGGTGTGCCGAAAAATATTTCAGTAGGTTCATGTGGGGGATATGTTTCTAGAAAGAAATGAAACGTTGCTTATAGTTCCAATAAGCATAATATATTTTTACTCGTTTCGTTAAAGAATAATATTTCAACCTAACCCGATTTTGGCATTCCCGGTTTTGGTCGCTTTCCAGCCAAATAAAATGTAGGCCAACGAAACTTGAAAACAGGGTACATTTCTTTGGTGATAATTTGAATTTATTGGAGAAAAGATATCAGGGTAAGTAAAGTCTGAAGAAAAAGAAACATTGTAATTTTACTTTGTAGAAAGGTGTCGTTATTAGTTGCCAGTTGTGTGTGTGATATTACTGAAATTTAACTTTTGTTACACCGTTAATCAACATCAAAACACGCTTCGCAGCACCATTAGTCAGGCAGTAAGGCCCATCACCCACGCAGAAGAAAAATATCCGTGTGATGGGGCTTATGTTGTAGGACTAGTGCCAAAGAGTGAGTCTAAACTTGTAATTTTCGCTTCTGAAGTAAGTTCGTGAATAAATGGGGGAAAATCCTTTTCCTAAGTTAATATCGGATGCACTTAATCTTATGGTACCAAAAACTATCTATTTTAACTCGTGGCATCGCCACTTGTTAAAATCACGTTTATAGTTAGTACCACGCGATGAAATATACCCTGTATTAACGTAGGAAAAGGAAATTTTCTCAATTTATTCAGTGAGCAACATTTATGTAAGACATGAATAATGTACAAATACATTTTTAAAGATTTTCTCCTCTCATCTACAACTTTAATATACGGTTTTCACGCTTATAAGGCAAAGGTTTGTGAACGTAATGGTGAGAAAAAAAAATTCATTCTCCGGATTGGATTGATGCGATCGTTGTCCAAGACTTATGCTTTGGTAAGTTATCGTCTTTTGAATGGATATATGTAGTTTTTCAGTCTTAGTGCAAATTTTGAAGCGATAAAATACGCATAAGAAAAGTCGAATTGAGTGGAGAGCTGAGGTCACTTCTTGTGTTACTTTAAAGTACCGATAAGGTGATTGCTTGTTGTCAGAGATTTCATCGAACTTTATTGATAAAACGTCAGACTCCTGTGATGGAAATAACCGTCGAGAACTAATTTAGGCTGTCATTTTCGCAAACGGAAATTCCTTAAGGAAATATCTGTTTCAAGTTTCTGGATTTCTCTCTTTCTTTCCTCAATAGTGCATTCGATTAATATTAGATAATGCTTATTTTTTACAATAACGAGGCCGATAAGCAAAATGGTTATCTCTGGCTAAAGATGCCATTCAGACGAATAGCTTAAATCGTGTACAATGGATTTGTTCCAAGTGGAATTCATCTGATTAAACTTACTACACCTAGTAAAATGATACCAAGAATGTCATCACATAATGGCTGACTGAGCTAAACTACGTTGCAATTCTGACTAGATTACAACACGAAGACTTTACGTGACAGACAATTTCATTGTTCAACGCAATGCTTCAAAAGGGAAGTTTCATGTCTTTGATCTAAATCTTCTCTCAATGAAAGATTTTTCAATACATCAAAATGTTATAATCGCATAAACAGTGGACCTATTCCTAATTCTATTGCATGAATAAATTACTGAATTGACAATCCTTACTACAATTATAATTGAGACGTTCCTATATATGTTGTTTATGGCTCACTACATACTCCACCAATAAATAAATTATATGTACCAGCTCTAGCGCAGTAAGACCAAGATGATTACGGCCGATGCTGAACAATAAGCCGGTTGTGGGCGAAGAGGATAAAAGGATCAAAACTGTGTATTCAATACAAAATAATAGTTTGGGGTTATTTAGATCACACAAATGATACACAGCAACTGTTACGGGGTACACAAGTTGCAAATAATAACATCTAACACACTAGATTCCCAGCCAGTTTTTAATGTTCACCCAAGTTAGAGCTCAAGACGACTACACATTATACAGAATGGAATGGTACGTGTATTTGTACACTAGAGAGATAGTTTATTAAAACTACAGAATAGAGACAAAGTGAGGGTTCATTAATAGTATTAAATTCCTGGTTTTACAGTGGTGACTAATACAGACCCCAAAACCTATGGATCAGAATTTTGATCTGTATCAGATGTGAGCTATGTAGAATTTGTTTCTAACATTGCAATATCCAAACTCTTAAAATCCTTTGAACTAAAACTGCCATATACACCCATGTCGCTTGTATTTGTGATATCAGTATTTGTACAACACCTTGAAGGGAAATATTAGGCATTATTAAGACGGCAACAGCAACATTCTATTTAATTCAACAGTGATTTAGGGAGGATATAGTACTGTTTCAAGTAATTAACAAGACAAATTTCAGACACACCTAACATATTGACATGCAAGTACATACAACAATAAATATAAATAATCATTGACAATAATAAATATTTTCTACATTTACGTTTGGGAAGTAAAAAAAGAAAATATTTTAAAGAAATGACACACATACCTTGGTTATGGGGAAATATTCAAAGAGAGAAATGTTTGCAAATATATATATATATATATATATATATATATATATATATATATATATATATATATATATATATATATATATATATATATAATGAAGGTACATAGATTTCTAAGGACAGAAGAGACCTGAATACTTTTCAACTTTCTCAGATAAAACGGCCTCTATAGTGGATAGGTTTAACAAAACTATTAAGATTAAATATTGACGTAATGTGCACAAAATTAAACCAGAAGATGAGTTTATATTTTACCAGAGTTCAGTCGTGAATACAATCATACTTTTCAGAGATATACACATTACTCCATTAGAATAACTAAAACAGAGAAAAAAAACAAAAGTTCGCTTTTACTCAACTATTTCAAAAACGATTCATCTGGAATACATGAATTTAAAATCGGTGACTCTGTTATATTCATACAAAGTAAGCTGTGATAAAAAGGATAACATCCTAACGTTACGGAGGAAATAATTAGATTCTTGCAAGTAATATTAGTTGCTACAATGGTTTACAAGCTGGACGACGACATTTTGAAAGAGGATGTATAATAGATGTTCATGGACCAAATTTATTTCTGTATGGTAAATAGAATATGATTATATAAAGCAAAATTAATGGCAAGGGGGAAGATAAAGAATGGCATAAACTATAATGCTTGGTCGATGTGATGATTCCTAAAGAGTTGGGAAATAACAAGAGACAAAATTCCATTAACTAAATGATACACCAAAACTCATCTCTCCATCGGATACATCTGAAAAGGAGATTATATATTTCATCTTATGGGGCGGGGCTTTTTGTTCGTTTTTTGTGTTCTTGTTTATTGACTTTTTAAGATGACGAGTTCCTCGAGCATGACAGGTTTAAAAAATAATGCATCAAAAAGCTCATGGAGTAAAATGCATACTCAGTATCCGAGTTTGTTTTACGTAGAAAACCAGAGAGAAAAAAATATAGTATATTAAACAACATTAGCAGTATATTATAAAACTATACACATGAAACACGTAACAAAGAGTCTACACAATTCCCTAGCACGATAAAAAAAATACATTACCGAAGAATTATATTTGACTCATTTGGAAACCATAAACCATATTCCAACGACATAACAAAATATTTTACCAAGATGCTACGCGTCAAAGCTTACAAGCTAGTCGATGAGATTTAAAGCAAAGTAAAGGTTAGAAAGCCACATGAATGTGGATGCTAATTATGAAAACATTTAAAAATTCAAACAAAGAACGTATAACGACGACAGTATCAACAAAGCATATTTTCTGGACGAGTTTAATCTGTGCATTTGAAATGCTTCTATAAAACACTGTCACAAAAATTCTCACAAAGAAATCAGAAAGCGTTTTATACGTCAAGAATGTTTGCACCTCTCACAAGAGGAGATAAGGTATGTTACGCATTTCACTTAGGGTACATATCATGATTTTCAATATATGTTTTAACACAGCTTTTAATTAACATATAGAAATTGAAATTAACCTATCCCTATAAATGATGTAATCACGGTACATGAAATTTGTACAAGATGTTCAATCTGTTCGTAAAAGTTATAAATCCAATAGAGATAAGCAAATGTGTTGTAAAAGTGTTGTCAAACCAACGTCTGTGCATGAAAATATATATTTTATCACAGGGCTAATCAGAAGAAAAAGTGTACATAGTCAATTGAAGAGTGGATGTCCCAAGTCGCTGCAGAGAAAGCAGCTGGATTTATTTATCGGAGTCTAACTTGATTAGTTGAAACAACAGTGTCAATCTTGCTTAATTAATACCTTCCTAAATCATTGAGAAAATTCAACACGTTCAGAACCGAACGATGCGTTGGATACGATTCATGAAAAATTCACCATGACGCATGTTTCACGTCCTTCAGACAGCAGGCAAAAGCAAAACAAATCTTATCGAAGGATTAACTACCAACAATAAAATGAAGAATTGTAGAGAATAAATAATTACCAATATTCCATGCGTTTTGCTGGTGCTATCGCGCTGGGTGAATTGGAACCTGGTGTACCTGATGGCTGCGATATGCTGCTGTTGATTAACGACGCATCCGTCCGCAAGATGATTGCACTGTTGTGTGCTGCCAGTGGCGCGCAACGTATTAAAGACCAGTTTGATATCATGGAAGACCCGGTAATATTCTTTTCGACGACGACCCAGGGCCAGATTACCTAGATCGCAACAAGAACGTTATCAATTAAAACGAATGTAAAATTGAAAGGACAAAAAATATCCACCAGACTCTTCAGCCGCTTGAGGCATGAAAAAGCTGCCTGCCGTACTTAGCACAACAGTAGACTGTGAATGTGCATGAAAAGACGTAAACATAACGTAAACAAACGTAAACTTCTTTCGACGTAAACATACGTTTCTTTCAAAGTTTTTCTTTGGCCAGTTTTCACGCATCTGTCATGTGTTGCTGGTTTAAAATACCCCAGCAACTGATATGTTATACAGTATGTAGCTGTATATGTGGTAGACACAGTGCCGACTTAAGGCAACGGCAAATTGGGCAGTTGCCCAAGACCTCTATGGGCATTATGCTGCCGATATTGTTAATTAATACTAGAGCCGGTATGGGGGTCCCAGTGCATTGCTTTGCCCAGAGACTACGATGTTGTTAAGACAGCACTGGGTAGTATTTGAATGAAGACTACATCACTTGAGAAGAAAAGATCAGAACATCCAAGTTATGCTATCAGCGACCTTGATCGCGCCTACACACTTCCCGCAAAAAAAAAATTGGATCTTTCTGACAACGAGAGGAACAACTGTGCAAAGTTTGGTATAAATTATATATCATGAAACCGATGGCAATTATCAAATCTATTAGAGTAAAATAGACCTTTATCTGTGGACGCCCGCAAAATAATTGCGGGGGAAGAGGCAGAATTTTGTGCAGGGGGGTGGCAGTCAGTCACGGCCGGGAAAGTTAGTATTGTAAGCAACCTGAAACTAGATCTAATATTTACTAAGCGTTTTGAAGAGAATCTTGAGACATATTTTCAGTTTCATTTTCATGATTACACTTGTGGATATATATATATATATATATATATATATATATATATATATATATATATATATATATATATATATATATATATATACACGCAGTATGATGGGGATCACGTGACCCCCTTGACTTTTGTTGTGGGTGCCCATGCCATGGTCTTGTACCTACTGATTGGAAATAGATAGGGATTTTCCAGAAGCTATTGGGAATAACGCACAAAATTTATTGAAAGTCTGTTCAAGAAATTTATTGTACATATAAAAACTACTTTAGCAATAGTAACCTTCAACATCGAGCTACTGACCTAACGACTGCTGATGGGCGTCTTTCATACGCATATAAATAAATATATATATATATATATATATATATATATATATATATATATATATATATATATATATATATATATATATATATATACAATAAACTGACAACGAAAAGGCAAAGCTATTTGCTTACTGTCCTGAAAGCTTTCGACTCTAAACGAGTCGTTTTCAAAGGCAAATACAAAATAAAGAACCACAGAAAAATCGTTGAGGTTACAAAACTTTAAATGAATATATTGATGGGAATGAAAGTTCGAAATTAATTACGTTTCAATTAGTTTACTTCAACTGGATGGGATGCTGAAAAATATATTTATTTACCAAGAAATGGATGATCCATATCGCCATCTGTTATTTTATGTAAATTTATGAGCGCAAATTCTATCCCGGATATTTCATTGTCACAGTAATAATTTTGTAGGCTTCATTCTGTCTGATAAGCAAATTTTAGAGAATTATTTAAAAGAAAATGTTCTGCTGACTGGTTATCCCTGAAACTCTAATTTCACAAATGCGTGGTTTTTAACTTGTTTCAAATTTGTATTACTTGCTAGTACGCTTTTTCTACCTTGACTCATAATACAATGAATTATCCCTGTCTCAGATTACTAAACAGCTATATCTTCTAAAATATCCAAATAGTTCCTTATGTTAAGAAATTCGGGGAGGTCCGTATTACGAAACGAATCTATGCTGTCATAAAATCACGTGAATACTACTTTATTCATGGCGTCTACTTATGGAAATTGGCTAATTACTCGGCTGAGAAATGTCTACCATATGTTTATATGAATAAAAGAGTAGTATAACTAGTTGAAATTTTAAAACCGAACGGTGATTCTAGGCCAGAACTCCCATCTCTTCTAAAATAAATATATTCTGACATTTTTTCATCACCTCAGAGACCCCCTCTCCCTCAAAAACCACCTTCCTCCATATTATTATCTCAGAAAATGAGGACAGTTTTGAAATCAAAAGAGGATTCCAGAGCAGAACCATCCCCTCTAAATATTGTCGAAGAAAAAGCTGATGCTAAAAATAAATAATACCAAAATAAAATTAAAATAAAAATAAAATAAAAATAAAATAAAATAAATTATAGAATATCAATAAACTAAAACAAAATTTAAAAAACAAATAAAATTACAAACAAAACAATTTAAAATAAAATAAAACAAATGAAAATAAAAATATAATAAAACAAAAGTAACAAAAAATAAAATGAAAATAAAATACACTAAACTAATATATATATATATATATATATATATATATATATATATATATATATATATATACATATATATATATATATATATATATATATATATATATATATATAAACATTACAGTAGTAAGTTGTTACCCTTTCATTGGTGCCCCTTCATTGCCTTTGTGTCTTTGATGGGTCCTTACATAATTGTCTCTCTTATAACGTTCATGGGGCACCCAACTAGGCTTTTCTTTTTGGACAAACATTCTTTCTGAATGTTACTGTGTGTGTAACCATTCAAATGAGATAGAGCTCGCAAACGATAATGTTTATTTTAAAGAACTTCATATTGCAAATTTAATGACACCCCACCAAATCGAACTCCGGGGTAAGTACAAAACGCACTCACTACGTTGTTGAACGTGATTAGATGACACTAAATTCTTAGAGCTAATATCTCCACCGTTTTTAAAATAGCATTGGCAATCCAGATCCTATCCGTTGATCTTGTCCGTGAGGGAACTGAACTCAGTGCGTCAGTATGAGAATCCAGCATTCTAACACTGAGCTATAAAATTCGGTCATAAGTACATGTTCAAAAAAATCTTATTATGCATTAACCAAACAGCATTACATCTTCTGATTCAGACAACACGAAAATTTTCATTACATTTTCTGATTCTGAAACCGTTGTTATAAGTATATCGAGAAAATACAACATTTTCTATTAAAAGGTAGTTTTTATATAAATCTGTTTGTACAGAAAAACGAAATCCTAATGTTTCTTGAATACAAAGGCTGTATATAGATCAACCGTTGCAATGGCTTCTAATCAATATTTGTCAACGAGTGGATGGAATGAATACAGCCTCTGTATATATTGTATATATTGCTAGTCATTTCGGCAAACACAGAACTGCCCCTGGGATTTATGTCTTAAAATTACTTTCAGATTTACAGCTGTATACATTTATTAGCCAAAAAAACTAAAGCAAATGTTACAGTATATGCCATGTTCGACATCTACAAAAGATTCTAAACTTAGCTGAAACAGTATTATCTCCCTTTTAAAAAGACAACGCATACGGATTTTTTTGACCCATGAACAATATTTCAACATTCGCTATTATGTATGATTTATTGTCATAATAATACAAATAAAATTTAATCTTTTCCGTGCCACGAAGGTGGCCTCTCTGGAAGTCTTAGACCGTTTCCCTTTTTTGGAGGTTTTTATTCCTTGACCCATTGCTTTCTTTAACGCCATTTCAGTAGCGGTTCCAACGGCTCCTAACGCAGCTGCTTTTGCAACAGCTGGGGCTGCAGTGGCTATTAATGTTGGTATAGCTGCGGGAAGTGGAAACATACCACCCGTCTTAGCGATGACTTTGATGGCACCCGCAGAAAGATTAAGTCGTACCCCAGTCTTTGATCGCTTGGCTTCATTAAAGTGATTATGCTGACGTTCGGTCAACGACAGCTTATTTGGACCACCTGCAATTTGTTCTCGCTTTAGTGATATATTTACAGCACAATTAAGTTTTGATGATGATTGTAGCTTTTTCTATTTTCTACTGGGGCATCAACGACTCTCCTTCTTCCATCAGCACCTTCGAGTAATATTGATTTATCACTGAGTAAAACGCGATTGCTCTTTAATTAGAAATACCTTCAGCATCTCTATTAACACGAGCTCGAAAATGTATATCAACTAATGATTGTCTAAATGTTCTAGTTAAAAGTAGAAAATCGGATACAACGTTGTAAACCTAGCTGCGATATTTGTAAACCAGTATCAATGTTTTCATCACGCCCCATGAACGACATATGACGATGCTACATCATTTTGACAGAAATTCAACAAAATATCCTCGGAATGTTTTTAATATCCATTTCTGATAATGAAACCTCAGAAACACCAAGATCATCAAATACCATAATATTATGCGTTTGTAATGCAATAAATATGTGTCTTGGTGCAGACACACCTTGCTGAGAAGATGTCTGCCATGTGAATAAACCGTTAATTGTACTTTGAACATTATCTGTCGTTGTTGTCCACCAGGATAACGTTGATTTTCCACCTTAACTCATAAAAGATAACCGGTCTTCTTCAGATATCGATGAGGTCATTACAGACATCCACAATGCAATTTTTGTAAGAATTATTCTTCCAGTATCACTAGCGGGTCGCCATATTGCATCATAGTCGGTTGCTTTTCGTACTAGCACAACTATATGTTTGGCTCCGGAAATGACTTGTCTAACAGTTCTACAAAAACCAAAGGTATGTGACAGTGGAATTGCATATGAAAATCTTCAATTTCCATCTTTCAACATCGCTCGACGTGATCTAAATCCTCAGTTGAAATCTGCTTCTACATTAATAATCATTCTTTCTACATCCGCACTGGTGTTTCTGACAAACTTATGTGGTCGTCCTATTTCATATTGTTGGTACTCTGGAGAATTAGAAGTACCTTTCACAAACATCATTGATGGACCAACTGATCTTGAGTAATCCTCGCTCTAACTTGCAAGACCAAGTATTGTCGTGGCAACGTCAACATCTTTCTGAATTAATTCAATATTTTTCCATCAATTATGTACGTAGCGCTGTCAAATAACGCGATATTACCATTACTAATAAAACCAACACTAACCTCAACGTCGTATTCATTATTATCCGTTTTTAAAATTTCATCTTCGACTTAAATAAACGTTTCAGTGGGTATCCTGAATCTGTAGTTCGATTCATCCACGCTGATTTGGCTGTCGTGTGTCATAAATATAATACTGATAATCACGTACAGTCTCATCTTTGAGAACTTGTGCGTCCATGTCAAATGCGGGATCAGATATACGCTTGAACATATTTTATTATTATCATCTTCGTCTAACACGAAGACCTCTTTGGGAAGTGAGACCACTTCCTGCTATCAGACTAGCGGTTATATTTTTTTCTTTTCCGACATTTTTACATCAGCCAACTCCTCTAGTTTTAGATTAGCGGTTTGATTTATTATTTTATTTACACTTGCGGGCATCACTTCGATGCTAGCCAATTTTACAGGTTGCTGAAAATGATTTTCTATCAATATTACCAACAGCGCCTAAACCTTTTTCACGAGGAACATCAACAACTTTCATTTCTAGCTGCTTTGCAATCGGTATTGCTTTTGGGGCTATCCTTCTAAACAGACCCTAAACAACATCACCTAGTCCATCTCCGTAGGTTGTTTGTATACTAGTAATCGATAGTTAATTACCTTGACCATGGTAGGTCCACGTTGAGCACTATATACGATCATTTTATTATGAAGTGACCTTATCACTAATTGTATCTAATCACTGTGGTAGTCATCGGCGAATTCAACAATGAGGAATCTATATACATTAATATCCATAATACCGCCTGTAATAATCGTTTGCAAATATCAGCTGTGCTTCGTTAATGATTTCTGATGAATTATTACCAGCTCCTTGTCCTCCAATGAGGATTTCTAGTCGATCAACATCAGCAAGGACATTATTAGGGAAAGTAATAAGACCACTTCCAATTGCGCCGGGAGCGTCTTGAAATTCTTCTTCGTCTTCACTTGGTTCCATTTGTGCTTTTTTACTTGGTTTCGATAGTGTTTTTGGTGATCATGAATAATCACGAAGTAATTACTCAAATTATTTCGGGGGTTTTTTTTGTTTTGGGGCTTTTTGCTTTTCTTTTTCTTTTTGTTCTTTACTTTGGTTTTTTCTCTTTTCTTCTAGATTGGATTAAATATTTAATTTCCCTAACATAATTCTGATATAATGGATAATCACTTCTAGCTTGTTCAACATTCATACAAATACGACATAAAATTGTTGGCACTGTTCACGGGTTTTAATATCTTTAGCGCATTCAGATTTCATTAATTTATCTTTTTGGACAAAACTATCCACAGCAAATTCAATCAATTGCTGTAGGTTTTTAACATCGTTTTTAATTGCCTTAACACCATCTTCATTAAATTTATTTAACAGTTCAGAGTGACTTATTTCAGAAGATTTTTATTTAGGGGTTAGTGCTTCAGCGCCTTCAGGCTGAGGGGCAGGTAGTTGAATCTCTTGAATAAGGTCAGCAATATCAACAGACAATGTTGCAAGAGCTTTTTGTGTTGCCTCAGTTGCTGTAAAAATTTTCTTTGCTTGTTCGACACTCGGTTTAAATAATAGTTCTGTACCTTCTGTAAATTCCACCTGAGACCACTGATGTGATTGTAGTTGTTGCTTAACAGAATTTCGGACGGGTAGACATTTTCTATTTGCCTCTAGTCGTTCTCGAGCTAATCTAGCTGAATGTGGTTCTCTAATATCATGTCATATTGATAATATTTATAATGGCTGTTTAATTCATAGCAGCAGAGAGGATGAGAGACCAACGCATGTGACCGACACGTAAAAACAAAAAAAAGTCGAAAATAATCTTGTTCAATTTAAAGATTTCAGCCTCGTAGGAACCTTTAGTTTTCAAAAATAAGGTCTCCACAACTTTGTAAGGTTCACCCTCTCTGCTGCTCAATGTTTATTCCAATTGTTTCAATATTTTTATTTAGCTGTTAATTATGTTTCCGAAATTTCGCTGTAACAATTTTTCTTTCAAAACTTACATCAAGTACATCCTCAAATGCATATTACTTTGATAAAACCAAATGATAAAGGGCCATAAGCTTGATACTTTTGAGCCGTACGTTTTTTATTTCGATATAATACGTTGTTAACGATGAAATAAATTTGTGGAATTCAAATTTGGTAAAATATTCTGATCTGCTGCTATATATATATATATATATATATATATATATATATATATATATATATATATATATATATATATATATATATATATATATATAATTATATTTTTGAATTCGAGATATGAAATCCTTATAGTATAATGACAAATATTTTGAGATAACTGAGATTGACTGCGGAAGAATAGGAAGTTTGTCGTGTGCATCAGATTAAAATCTGTACACTAGAAATGCATTGGGTTCTGTTATTAACATCAAATCTATATATAAAAAATATCTTGGCCCACCAATGTCAGCTGGTATGTTAATTTCAGCAAAAGGTGATGATACAGAAATAATTGAAATTTTGTTTTTTTTTATGTTGAATTTTGTTTATACTTTATTTTGCGATATTCCAGATGGACAGCGAGCTTGCAGAGTAAATGACGCAGTTGTTGATAATCATATTGAATATTTAGCATTGCGAAATGAATTTCAGCTTCATTCAGTATTTGATCCATATGAGAAAAATGATTAGGGAATAATTTGACCAAAAAAAATGGATAGAGATGGATATTTCTTATAAAAGTAAGTGGAATCGAAACATATTTTACATTACAAATTACATAAGTTTGTTTTTTAAACTCTTAATGATGTTGTCTAGTTATTGATCATAAAAATGGTATCAAAACAGATAATCGAGTGGAAAACTAACATTTGGTTACGCCAAAGAAAAGACTAGAAGAGAAATAATTGGTGGTGGTAATAAATTTACAAACCCAACTAGACAAACAATTTCAATAAATCTTAAAATTTGTGAAGAAATAAAATTTAAATCAATGAGAGCTGTTGCAAAACATCTTACAATTAGTACAGCTATAGCAAAAAAGTAGTTGATAGTAAAAAAAAAATCAACAACGTCATTTTTGAAGAAATAATATATATAATTTTAAATACGATAACTAATGATAGTTTATGTATCATTTCGAGTAGGACAATTATGACTAAATGTCATAATATCATCGCGATGAAATCGTAATATCTATATTTATATGGTCTTATTTTTGTACTGCTATTAATAAAATTTTCTTATAATCACTTATGTTACAATAAAATAAACAAAATGAAAGCTATGTCCCAACAAACAGTTTCGAATTGCCCCAGCTAATTCTCTGTAATTTAGTATATTATCTCTTTGATATTTTATTTCGGAAAATTCTCCAAACATTTTACGATTATTTTTTTTATTAGATACAAATTATGCTATAATAATGAACATGATTGAAAGAATAGCTGAACAATATTCAGAAGATTTTGTTTCAAATTTTACCTTAGAAAATTTCACTAGTGAAAGATTTTCTAGCTATACTAAAAATTATATTTACATAAAGATGACAACGAAGATGAAGATGATACTGTTGGTAGTAAACAAAACTTAAGCAGACCTACAACTGGACGATATGATGTTAAGTATTATATTGTTTAAAAAGTAACATTTAATTTTACTATCACAGAGCATCAAAAATTTGTCAACATATAAAACCTTTCCTAAATATAAAAATAAATAGACAACAAAGAAATATAAAGTATGACTTTATTTTGTTAAAATATTTAATTTATTGCCAGTCGATGGTTGTTGATCCCAGTTTTTACATTAGCCATAGAATGCCATGCTGTACATGAAATTAGTCCAATTTCATGATGTTTTTCAGTATCAAGTTGTATTGGTGGAATATAAGGTACCAAACATTTTGCGCTTTCTTTATCAGATTGGCCAGAGTAGTAATAATGTAGCTGCCATTTTATAAAATTAAGTCGCCACGATTAATTCACGGTGTAAAATTTTGTATTCATCGGATGTTAATAAATTTTCCGATCTCAAATTATCAATTACGTCAATAATTTCAGTCTCGATTTCAGCACCACCATTTCCAGCTTCTTTTGGTGATATCAATAACATTATTTGTTAATCATTTCAGTAACTGATGAGAGTATTCTAACTCCTGTTCCTGTTTTTTCTTATCGACATTGTTTTACTCGAATATCACCAATGTATTTAAATCCCAATTTCCACATCCTAAAAGGAGCTTTTTTCTTTTTTGATTCGCTGTTTTGTAAAAAAAATACTTCAGCAATAACACAATCCTTTATTATACCAGCATAATTGTTTGTGTGGTTAAACCTGCTAGACTTTGTTCAAGTGCTAGTGGATCACTTATTAACCGATCTAGTGCAACTTGTCTTACGACAGGATCAGCGATATTTGCTACAAGAGACTAGATAATCTTCCTTTTCTTCCCTAGATCTTTCAATATTTTTTTCAGTAGCCGCTTTTTGTTGTTTTTTGACTAGTCTGAGTAAACCTTTCGCTTGTATTTTTCTTAGTTCTTCTAATAGTGATTTTGTTTTAGGGTTTTTCTCAAGTAAAGCTTCAGTAACCGGTTTAAGAATTTTAGCTGGGTTTTTCTGCTGCAGCTATCTGTCCACGTCATGCTTGCTACACATGCTGATTAAATTTTGCTTGAGATTGTTTAAATATTTTCAGATCCTTTATGTTTTCTGTACTTTCTCGTTTTTCCATGATTATATACTATATTCTATAAAAAGTACTGTAGAAAGTTTTCGATACAACATCGAAACATTTTTCTCTTACTATTTGTTAATTTGTCAGATAAAAAGTCATTAATTTTCTATCGCCTGATGATATAATTCAATAAATTTATATTTCGTTACGTCGCCATATTGTTCGTTTGCGATATTTCTAACGTCAACATTGTCCAGTCCAGGAAATAATATAAAATAACCAGTATTTCGCCTAATAAATATGTTAACATTATACCGACCCTGAGCGAGATAAACAGAATTACATTTCTTAGTACGTGATAGTAAAAAAAATATTATCTGATGTTATTAATTTCCTCATTTTTCAGCGGAATATCATCAAAAACAACGATCTTGCGTTCAGGTGAATCGAATTGATTAAGTGGAACAAGTTCTTCTGGTTGTTTGATAATAAAATACAGCCTCAAGGTCATTACGATGTTTGTCATTATAATTGTTAAGTACGAAAAGCAAATTTATAAGTAATTTTTTCCCCGACCCAGTTCTTCCAACAATAAGATGATGACAGTCTGGAAGTTCATTTTTATGTTTGTTTCACCTACCGTTCTGTATCAGAGTTTAATATCGACGCTTTTGCCATTATAGATATACAATTTTATGTTATAAACAAATTGTCAGATGATAAATAAATAATTAGCTATTATACAAAATTTGGAACAATTTTAGAATTTTCCCCAGCTAAAGCTAAGTAAGGTGATTTATTTAAATATGCAATTCTTCACCAGCTCAGAAATCAAATTGATAAGTTTTTAAATAGCACAATTGTGGATCAAAGTGAAGACGTTGTTTTCAAGATAAACAAGGACGATTAAAGACAAGTAACATACAACTGTCAGATGCACTTATACGAATTCTCACAACGGTTTTTAATAATATCGGTACTTTTGCTGATCAAGGTAATGTACAAGATTCATGTAAGTCACTTAACGATTATATCAAAAAAGCTGGTGATTCATTCACTGGTATCATGAATAAAAATAAAATTACAGACCTTGGAAACCCAACCACAGATACAGACGCGGAAACAAACAAAATACGTCAATGATCAAGAATCAAAATTTGTGTTAGTCAACGGTGGTATAATGCGTGCATTTCTCAACATGAATTATAATGTTTAAATATTATCAATTTATTAATAATTTCAGAATACCAGAATCAGCTTTCGATACTGAACAAAATAAATAAGTCGATGATCAAGAATCTATATTTGTGTTAGCTAACGGTTATATTATGTGTGCATTTTCAACATGAATAATAATGTTATTAATAATCTCAGAATGCTAAAATCAGATTTCGACGCGGTAACGAAAACTTGCATCGACGATAGCAATATTTGGATGGTGACAACAATAACAAAAATCAACGATGAAATGATTACTTTGAAAAATGATTATAGTAATCACATGCAAACATTCCTGAATTTTCGTAGAAATATAGAAAAATATATTAATTTTTTGGGAAGTCTAGCGGTCGTAGATATTAAACTCGCTGACATTAACATAAAAATCAACGATATTGTTAGTGGAATTTCTAATATCGTTGAAAAAATTAATCTGATCAAAATTCTTCACAAATAGATCATTAATGAGGTATACACAGTAGCATCAAAATCAGTATTATGGACACCACAAAATAACACTATCAAACATAACACAGCAGTCACTGGTGTATATAGGCTATCTATATTTAATGGTGTAAAATATAGTATATTTATAGCGTCATTCATCCGATCATTTTTCTGGAACTGTATCTATATTATTAAATAAAGATGCCTATGAAACCTTTCTACTGAAACCAACTGATAACAATTAAACTCAGCGTCTTACTGGTGTTGTCTGGGATTTGTCGCTGAAACACCATAATTGATTACTTAATTAAATGACAACGACAATAATTATAATGAATCAAACCCAAGGACAGGCACTAGAGATTTTAATATTGTACAAACTCTGTAAATATAATATGATGACAAAAGTTTAGTTGATATTAATATTTTTCAGATAAACTTCCAAAATAAGATATGGACGCTCTAAAACAATATTAAAGATATTATGATAAAAGCTTTTGTGCTTGAAAAAATGTTACAAATACTATAGCAAAATACTGCGAGTAATATCATATTTACCACTGCTAATGACTAGCTCCGGTATAATTTCAAGCGGAGCATCATTAAATCCGTTTCTATTAATAATATCTGGTGCTGATGTTTCTCTTGCAACAACTTGTTAAAAAATTGAACCGCGACTTGCGACTAAACACTTTTTGCAAAACAGCAAGTATCAGCTACAAAAAAATTATTTCATCAGATAGATCTTATCTGCGTGGTATAAAATATACGGACAACTTAATACGAGAGGTTTGTATTATTGTCAGTATGTAAACAGATATAACAAAAGATTATCATAAAATAAGGGTTAACACAGTAGTAGATGTTTAATTTTGTATAGTTTTACAAATATCATCAAATAAAGCATCAACTATATTGTCAATAAATGTCATTGAATCCTTTGCCCAACCTCTTATTCGTTCGTCATTTTCAGTCGCGAATAGCCATGCTGATCCATATTTTGGTGATATATAATAACCAACATTTTTGATACAATTGCTTATCATTTTAGTTGTTATGCCAGTTTAGCTTGAGGCTGCCCTAATCAAATTAAATCTCTTACAAAATTTGTTTGTCAGATCAAATTCAACATGTAGGATTGGATTATAATGATACATTATATATAATATTTCATTGTTTAATATGAAGAAAAAAATCTTTGATCTAGAATTCTCTTTGGGTTTCAAAATTTCATAATTTTCTGAGATAAAAATTTAGAGTAGGGTGGTTTTTTTAGGGATAGTGGGCCTTTGATGTGATGTCAAAATATCAGGATATATTTATTTTAGAAGTGTTGGGGATTGCAGCTTAGAATCCCTTTTTGGTTTTAAAATCTAAACTACTTATACCACTAAAATGCACCGGCAAATCTATTATTTAAAACAATGACCATGATCTTAGAACTGATGAGAGAGAGAGAGAGAGAGAGAGAGAGAGAGAGAGAGAGAGAGAGAGAGAGAGAGAGAGATGTGATCCATTTTATAGACTACGTCGCTTTGAAGATAGCAAAATCATTTATTTGACCCAATTAATGTACACTACTTTGCTGGAGCAGGTCAGGACACATTAATTTTATAGGCATCAAAAATAGACATCAAAGAAAACACATTACAATGAAAATAATTGATCAACTGTCTCATCTAGCAAGTACCATATATCTAATTTTCATGTGTGGGTGTTGTATGTTTTCATGCAATTGTGTGCCTGTATTTGTGCTTGCGTATGTATGTATGTAGGTAGGTAGGTAGGTAGGTAGATAGGTATGTATGTACGTACGTACGTACGTACGTAGGTGTCCCTGATAATTATGAAAAGGAACCATTTTGAAAGATCATTGTTCTTAATTATGTTATGTTAGGCAAAACTAATAACAATTCTTAATAAAGACATGTTTTATTCGCAGTTAAATATTTGGAAATATGGTTCCAGCCACATTGTATAAGCAGAATGTACTTGAATTTATCATTATTCATAAGCTTCGTACATGAAAACTGACACGAGATTCATTAAAAAATTTATCAAAAGAATTGCAGAGTCGCAGTGTCCTTGCTTTTTCATTAATATCAGCCAAATATCTTGTCTTCAAATTCGGCACATTCCTTTTTATCTGGATTGAAGATTTCGGTTTTGTCACTCGTACTGCACTCTCCTGTGAAAACTACTCTTTCATCATGGCAAATGATGTAATACGGCGTCCATTCTCGACCAGCCCAAAAGTTTTCTCCGTCCGGAAGACCAATGCAACTCGGGTAACGGATGTGACATGGAACGCAGTGGGAAGACCGGCACTGGTTTGCATCGTACTCACCTGCAAAAAAAAGACTGTTTGGTCATAACTGTGTAGAACATTCTTAGAGGAGTATCATGGAACAGTTGTGCAGTTATAGAGCAATGGAGGCAACAAAATGGATGCTACAGTGGATTGGCACGTTTTATTGGAAACAAAAGATATATTTGATGATAGTGGTGGACAGCATATACCAGGACTGTCACGAGAAGCCTCTATATCTATGGTTACTAATGTTACACTACAAGGGAAGACTTCGTAGCGGAATAGCAACTGTCTTACGTATCCATAACAACGAGATCACCTGTAGCACAAACAGGTAGAGAAACACTTCTAATTTGCCATTTGACATAGATCAGTGGGTTTTAATCAACGATTTCATAACATAAATTTCATAACAGTAATTGCTGGTTGACTAATTGGTTGATACTGCTAGAACCGCAATACTTTTTCCCAGTACTGGGTCGCTCAAGCGTTGGTTTAGGAGCCAAGGAGGTTACCTATGTTGCTTTCTCTGTAACGTCAACATCGCTCTCCAACTTTCTTTGAATGTTCACCACAAACTCAATCACTGTTTCTTTTATAAATATTTTTAGAAAGAAAATAACGTTTTCAGATAAATAATCGTGATAAATTGTGTATACAATTATTCATTTTTTTAGAATGGCCAGATGTGTATCATTATATTCAATCAAGTTAGACGCCAAAGAGAGAAAATATATTTTAATACAATGGAGCAGTTATAACCGTGAGACTGAATGCAAGTTTCATCAGAAAGTGACAACCGAAGTTGATTTTTGCAAGCGCACTGGAAAATGAACGAAATCACTTACACAGAGGCAATTTCATCAAAAGCGGTTTGTCATTCTTTTGTCCAGTTTCACGTTTGGTGGTTATGCAGATCCCTAATGTAATCTAAGAGCATAATACATGATTGTTAAATGGAAGGATCAAGGCCGAGTTTGAATAAAGGTCTTGATTGGTCGCATAGATGATCTAATAAAAACATGTATCGTTTATTTAAAGCATTTGGTTTACCTGAGACTTGGGATTTCTTATATGTGCTAAAGAACAGAAAGGTTGATTGACAGGTTAGAAATATACGATGAGAGTTGTTGCTGCTGTTGTTGTTTTGGGCTTAACTTCATTTTTCCAGCACATGATAGACAAAGCATAGCGTCCGTATATCTGGCGGAAACAGGAACCTGTGAAAAACCTCTGGAAGAACAATTGACCAATGTTTACCTACTTTGCGAGCATTCTCACATACCCACGTTGGCCGAGTTTGCGACTCGAACGCACGTGTACAAGGTGAGGTTTCATTGATACGTAAAGGCCAGCGCCGTTGACTATTAGGTCCCTCGGGGATCTCTTAGAATAAAGGAAAAAGAAATTCATAATTAAGAATCGACACTACCGCCAACGTGTCGATTCCATCAACCGTTCATCCAATAAAATTCCGCCAAACATTCTAATAAATTTGGGGAATGAGCTTCAGTCTGGTTCAAATGTACGACTTGATTCAAGGTAAAACGAATTCTTGGGTAAGCTATATTTAAAATGAATGTAATTTACTGTATAATACTGTATGAAGCCTGATTAGCAATGGTGTTGCTTTGTGGGTGTGCTGATTATTTTTTGAAGCAAATAAACCCTGTATAAGTAACCAAAGAAATGGTGTAAAAAGCTTACTTTATGCTTTACTCGAGTTTAAATACAAGATTCAATTCAAATTTTTGGTATATTTCGAGTATTCATGGAGAGTCCGTGCACGATATATTTAAAAAACGTGTCATCTCGAAATATAATTTTGTGCCTAAAAACAGTCCTTTTTGGGTTAGAGCTTCCTCCTCGGATGCGAAAGGTCGCGGTTTCGATACTCGGCCGAGTCATAAAAAAACGTATAAAATGGTAGTAGGCGCTCAGCATTAAGAGGTTAGTGTTAGAACTGGTCGGCCTGATGTCAGGATAATGCGACTGGGTGGTACATGAATTGATATATCTGTCGCATGAATCCCTTGTGCTTTATATCGCTGTAAACTGTCAAACTGCAGACAATTTTTTAAAGCTACATTAAAATTCCAAATCACACACACACACACACGCACACACACACACACACACATGAAATCAAGTCTACCATCATGAAATAGTTGATAGTCTTACCTTGCGATTAATTAATTGATTCTAAACAGAATATGTATTTTCCTTGCACCCTAAGTATTTCTGCATATAACTTACATAAACGGAATTCCTCAATATTGGAACATAACGTACCGCATAAGTTGATGTAAAATGCTTTACTATTTGTAATTAGTGCAAATGGTACAAAACCAGAGACGCGATCGCCTACTGTGCTTGTAATGCAAGGTATACACTATATACGTCTAAAGCTCCAGTAGATCATGTTCTACGTTGTCTACACCTAGTGCGCCAGCAGATCAGGGTATACGTTGTTTACGCTAGCGTGACATCAGATCAGATATACGCTGCCTAATGTGCCATTCCTACCAATATATGCTACTCCTGCCATTCGTGATTTCCACAAAAGAAGTCTTGACCCCAATATACTGATGCATTACACGACACTAGATCTGACTCCATGCTGTGCATAGAAGGGTATACGTTCTACACGCGTATATATTGTACCAAGAACAAACAAGAAGTATAATAATTCTAAAGTCATATCTGTTCGGAGAAAAACTAAATGAGTAATCCAAAACAGGAACATTTCCCACGGAGACACAACTGATACCATATCTTTTGATAATTGCTTCATTAGAGTCCGACAGTTTTCAGTTTAAAGTTAGTTCGCTTTTTACATTACCCAACGTGCTTATTTCGTAAAAAAAAAAAATTAAAAAAAAATAAAAGGAAATTGCTTTAATGAACTTGCAGCCTGAATTTATAATTATATCTCAACAATTTACGCTATTCTAAATTATAGCCTTGTAATGACGTCATGTTTATTCCATTCCAAGTGTACGTATTTTGAAAGTTATTTTGTCGATTTTACGAAAACGCGGATATTAATGTCCGTTGTTCCCAATAAGTAGGCTCACATTTCAAAACCATATTTATTGCTATAGAGTTCCAAATTGCTTTAGAATTCCAAATTTCAAATTACTATAGATTTCCAAATTCGTATATATAATTGGTCAAAGTGTCTGACATTATCTTGAAAAAAAATATTAGCCTGATTAAAACTTCAATTTCACAAATTTTTATTTAAAAAAAAATAAAATGCTGAAGGTCTGAAATTACTGTAATTTACAACCAAAGGATGCAGTGGATTAGTAAATATTAATACAGCATAAAATTATACACCAAAATGACATATATTGCTTTACGTTTAAAAACAAACGCGCGTGCAGTTAACTCATGGAACATAATTATGGTTACATCAAATTTTTAGATGAATTCTCTTCGAATAACGCGAGCCAAACAGTTCAGAAAAGACAAAGTGTGTTTCAGTGTATAGCCATAGTTTCTCACGCATCGCTTCGCATTTTAATAAATTTCTTTATAAATTTTATCAGGGCTAGTATTGTGGGTTTAACGGTTTTTTGTTGTCTTTTTTAATACATAATAGGGGCTATACATGGCGACCAGTATATTTGGTGGATGATGAACATAGGAAACACCCCGGGAAGAACTACCAACTTACGGGAAAGTACTAGCAAGGTTTCTCACATACCCACGTTGACCGAGCCGAGAACCGAATCCACGAAGGCAGAGGTGAGATGCCAGTAATCTGTCAAGGTAAGTCCTTTAGACCATTTAGCCACTGAGGATTCGAATCATGACGCTTCACAGCATTTTGTCAATTCTCCAAATTATATCAAATTTAAGTGATTACAAATACTATTCATTATATGTTTAATATTTAAATTTAATATACTGAATTGGATTGGTAAACTGCTTTAGCTTAACTTTCGACCTGAATTACCTCCCTTTTCCAAACAAACGCACTATATATATATATATATATATATATATATATATATATATATATATATATATATATATATATTCATGCAGAACTTGTGTGTGCTGTATTAATCTGAAGCGTATTGCAGCTTTTTGAATCCTTAAATCTTAAAGTCATCTTTAAATAATAACAATAATTCCTATTTCTATCTTAGGTGGCGCTCTAAAGTTTTATATTTAGTGTAGCGTTAGAGTTCTGCACACACACACACACACACACACACAAAGAGTTTTCTATGTGCTCTTAACTAGTTACAATTGCTTTTTTATAATAAAAAAGATTTTATATATCTTGGGTATTGCTAAACAAAATGTAATTCCATTTATTATGGTGTTTGATAGATGAATGTAATTTGGGTTATAGAATACATAGCTTGGCCGTATTTCAGATGTGCACCTGTAAAAAAAAAACACTGCTAGTTCCTCTTGGTCATGTTAACTTCATTGATTTCAGAGGTAATTTTGTTTACAAAAGAGCCGATAACGTTTTTACATTTTATATATTTGGTGCTTCATTCATTTAATTTTCAAAAGTTGGTATTGTCTAATCTGTACTTTAGACTACTTCAAGCTGATATTGTGAGCATATGGAAGCAATCACAATTGATAAAAATGTGCTTAAATAATATACAATTTCCAATCGTATAATATCCAATGAAATTTTAGCCAAATTACGCGAAAGTAGCATAGACGTATGCCAATAGTCTCTCAATTCTGCATGTTACCAATACAAACCACTTCACCTCACACCTGTCACTCTCTCAGTTCATGTCTGTAGAGCACCCCCTTAAGGAGAATTTTCTTTTTTGTTCCGAGTCTGAAAAGAAAATTTTCTCTTTTTGTTCCGAGTCTGAAAAGAGAATTTTCTTTTTTGTTCCGAGTCTGTGGAAAGAACGAGTTTCATATTGCTCAGCAATATGTCTGGCCGTAAGGCTGAGATCGAGTGATACGCCATATTTAACGAAATTTTCTTTCGATATTGAAAGAAACACTGTCTCAAATATCATCAGCTGCATATCGGGAATGGGATTCAATACAGACTAACGTTTATAAAAGTTAGATTCAATGGATTGTAACGTACTGACGTACAGATATCAGTGGAAGAATAAAAAAACTCAGTAGTTCCAATCTTGGTGTGCAATACCAAAATAAAGACTGAGAATTTGTATCGAACACCAGATCAACTGTATGATCGGCCACGTCGTTTAAGTCTCGTCTGTGCACAAATGAACGCCCAAATGTGTTTATGAGATGCTAGGTGATAGGTGCGTGGTGCGTGCGTGTGTGTGTAACCTTAATCCGGCCATGCGATATTCAGAAATGTAAGCTAATTCAAAATTATGAATATGATGAAAATGCACAGACTTTTTAGGCCTCGTATTGATTACAAAAGAATCAGTACATATCCGGGATCTTTTATATATTCAGTGGATCCAATAGCCAGTAAAGTGGATCCAATAGCCAGCCACGATATGCAAAGTAAGTGGGTGTATTTAATGTTTTTTATTTAAAATTAAAACCGAAACCGATACGAATTTTCATTAATATAAGATTAAATAAAACCTGATATCCATCTCCTGTATACTGCAATCAGTGTAAAATCTAAACTTTTCAGGCTGAAGGGCTTATGGGAAATATGTGGAGGTAAAGACTCCCCGTGACATTCTGTAAACCACCGTAAACTAGCATGCAATGAATTTGTCATTTCATAAACCTTAAAGAATATTTTTGTTGAAAGAAGAACACAAGCTCTTAGCTGCCATTGTTGGCAATACATGGGATTGTTTACTGGCGCTTAGTTGTAATAGGTTACCTCCCTTATACCACAAGCCTTTGAGATTGTAATATCGCAAAAACAACAAGCAGAACACAGAACCATCTTCCGTATCCCTGTTTACCGCGTGAAATAATTTAACTGGTGATACAATTTTATTAATGGTAAATGTTAAAAAGGAAATGACTATTTATAATATACATGCCACCAGGCATTTTAATTAAGTATATATTAAAATTGGATAATTGTGATTTAATGAATAGATATGTCAGCAGTTTGTAATGAATTTTTTTTAAAATCAATTAATTTCGGCAGTAAGGATGGCAACACCAGGCTGCAAATATCTTTATGGTGTTTATCAGATAAAAGTATACCCGAACGAGTCAAATTCTTACATAGCTTTCATATATACTTCCAAACATAACAACGTTTGTTAGAAACGATCAGTGACACTAACAGATAATTAGAATATAATACGACAAAGCAGTAGATCTAAACAGTTTAGCATAATAAGTAATTTATTTTCCTTGACGTAATGATTGGAGATTATTGATAGAACAAATGAGAATCTTACTGATAATGTACCTGTATGACATAATGTTGCACATTTATGTTTCAGGTAACCTACATTAACTGCTGCGTCCAGATTTTGTAAATAAATCCACAACAAACGGAGCTAAAACAGTTCAATATTGGGAAGAAGAAGAAAAAACATTCCAAACTCAAGAAATTAATAAAACTGTAATATCCGGTCAAAGGATGGGATTTCGTTCTTTAAAAAAGCAGAAGTCTAGCATATGAAGAGATAACACGTCTAAGTAAGACCATTAGATGCTATATATTTTAGGTACTTTGATACAACATAAACAACCTATTTATACTGATCAAGACACGCTCAAAAGTTATTGGAAAATTAATTTCAGATGAGCAAAGCTACGACTCAGCTGAAAGCATTGCAGCAATATCTTAGCTGTATATTGTAGAGTCAAACGTTAGACTGAGCTGCGTATTTCGTGACGATGATATCTTCCTTTAACCCAGTCATGTGATTGTGTAAACGGAAGCATACTAGGTCGTGATAAAAATTTTAGTAGAAAATACGGTTGATAAAACATCTGTATACTGGCCTACAATACCGACGTCAGGACTTATGAAGCAGAACAACGGAATTTAAACTAAAATCTACCCCGTGTCCATAAATACAATTAATGTACATGGAGATGTAAAAGAGATAGATAGTAAGTAAATAAATTAAAGGCATTTATTCATATGTCTATGGTTTGTGGAATTTGTTTAATTTTCATTTGAAATAGAATAATTAGCTATTTAACATATTAGTTTATTGTCGATGTTACAAAAAAAATTAACAAGCTAATTAATGCAATAAGTAATAAATCACATTATTGGCTATTAAATAAATAAATATTCCAGCTAATGTCATGTGGCAAACAATTGTTCATTTGTGTTTCATACCAATCATTGGGAGTCTATGATCAGAATTTATCGATGTGTTCAGACGTAATTCTTGTTTACAGTGTTCTTTGGAATTTAACGTCCTTGAGTTTTTGGATTTAAACACTGTTCTGGGATAATTTAAAACTTATTAAAAGACATTACTGAATTGCATAATTGTGGTACTTACTTCTTTTTTTACTTATTTTGGTCCATCAGCATAATCCAAATAATGATTCATAAACACATTAAAGACTATTGGTACATCAGAATATTCAGTATCGTTGGAATTAATTAGAAGCGTTCTATACTTTTGGACTTAAGAAGATTTAGGATTATCTGATATTTAAGTGTCTTTTAAATTTTCACTTTGTATTGTATGTAATAAATTAGTTGTTGATTTTAATTTTATCGATGAACGAATCATCAATACCGCTAACACCACCTCCAGCACTATTTCCAGCAACTATCCCTCCTCCAATTGGTGTTCATGTTGCCAAATTTTCTAGGAATAGACTCAGAGTTACAGCCATCGTGTGTGTGTGTTTTAAAATTTTACCGGAGATCTGTCAATTTTTCAGTAATAACTATACGATGTCTGTAGTGTGGCAGTTTATAGTGATGTCTAGCACTTGGGCATCATGATGCAGACATGTAGTATGGTGACCCACCCTATTACATTATCCTGACACCAGGTCGAAGAGTCCTAACATTAACATCTTACTGCTGAGCGCCTAGCAATGCAGCAGTTAATACCAATTTTATAAGTCTTTCATATGCCTCACCCGGGGTTCGAACCCGCTACCTCCCGCATATAAGGGGGACGCTCTAACCACTAGGCCACCGGAGCGGTCCGCCGCTATCATACCAACAACTAACAAAATAACAACATTTGTTAAACATTTTTGGTTTGAACAATCCTTTATACCTTACACCGGAGGGTAGGGGTTTTTTTAACTTTTTGACCCACTGTTATTAATATTTTCTATAAAGCTATTCTCAACCATATCGTAAATGACCATGTGTTTGTGCTTTTTACTTTCATAAGATTGTTATTATATCGTTTAATTTAACTTTTTCATTAGTATCGTTTCCTTTAGTAATATCCTTATTTGCTTATAAACATGTCATTCCAGTCAAAATATGTTTTAGTTAATACTATTTTTAAGTTTACAGTATTTGTGGCAATCACATAAACTATCAATTCACTGCTTTTTAAACCAGAGGCTACCTATTAACGTTTCCTTCAGTAGTAAAAGATCTTTCTACATATTTTCTTTCTTTTTTAAATTTTTAAAATCGGAATTTTCCATAATGAAAGTGCCACGTATTTGCATTATATAATACAAAAACGCCATATAAATTTGTTTCGGCAACAACTATTCTCGGTTGTAAGAATGTAACTGTTGGCTGCAGAGAAAAATTGACTGTAATGTAGACTCTAATGGCCGCATTTCTAGATTTTCGCTCTCTTCATGTATTACATGTCCTTTTTCCCTTTTTGGAAATTTCATTTTAAAAAATTACTTCCGCCTTTTTCATATTAATATTATATTTGTTTTACCCTGAAGAGAAATTGAATATCAAGTTTAACCATTTGTTCGTAATATAATGGGGTTGTTTTGCTGCATTTCCTTTCACGAACAATATAATTAATGTAAAGAATAATCATATTTACCTCGCTTAATATTTTGGATATCTATGTTGTATGTTTTAAGAAGTGATTGTTCAGATGTTTTTTTATCGGCTTAAATTATCGATTAAAGTATTAATTGAATAATTGTAGTACGACTTCCTTCATTCAAATTATCTTCTTCATAAGAACCGTTTTCAAATCAGTGACACGAACCACCCTCTGCCGTTTTACATTATTAAAACTAATTAGAAACAATTTGAAGGAAACAAATGGGTTTTGTTGAATTCGAACAAGACATGAATGCCAGCACCATAAATTAAGAAAGAAGTGTACAAACAATAAATATAAATTAATATATTAAATATTACAAGAAAATAACCGAAAACAACTTATCTGGCAAGGAGTTAGATAAACTGGATTTAAAAAGTTAAGAAAACTACGAAAATTGTGTAAATGCAAAACCACCGAAAATAGCAAATCCTGGTCAGTCGTAGCAATACAAAGAAAACATTCTCCATAAGTAAATTTTTTCCAAATGATAATTGACATGAATTACAGAAAGAGCTGAATGAAGACTAACAACAAAACGTAATTAGATAAACTTGTACGCTCGATTTACCAATTTCAGTACCAATTCCTCGTTTGATGGTATTTAAGGGCGTGAAATATAAAACGGTTGATGAAAACCTGGACTGTGTTCCATTAGAAAGTCTGTAACTATGAATTATATTACATATATAATTAAACTGACAAAAACATTAGTTGACAATTTCATGGAATCTTATTTTCCTAAAACATGAATTGAATAGCTTGAAACCATTTTAAATAGCTCTATAGGAAAACTACAACTTCGTTATAATAAACTTAAAAGCGAATGAAAAAGTGCTGAAAATTAAAAGGATTCTAAATCTAGAAGAGCAAGTAACTATAAAATAAGTCATAACTGCTTAGAAAAACTTCAATTTAGTTCAAACTGAACGGAAGGTGTTGCAAGTAAAACCGATAAGGTAACTTCACAAAACATGAAAGATTCACATAGAACTTAAGTTGGAAAATATGCGTTTTAAAAAGTCAAACATAGAACTTAAGTTGGAAAACATGCGTTTTAAAAAGTCAAAGCAGAAAAGTTGAACAAAATAGAAAGATTTATGACTAAAGGAAAAGAAGCATGGTGTCAAATAACATTTATTAATTCATAGCTGGTGAAGTTATTTCTATAACAGGAGTTTTATATTATTTAATAAACAACTTACAATGAGGCCATTAAATCTTTTTTAAAAAATGGAAACTGCTTGCATAAGCATGAGTTTGATACATAAAGTAAATTTAATTTTTATTAAAAAATGCAAAGCGAAACAATATAATTAACGCTATTTACGTCGTATCATTAAACTCAAAAGTCTTACAGTAAGTAACGCTGTGCTTTTGAAGATAATATTTTAATTCTAAAATTGATTTGTCAACTAATCATGGATAAAGAAGAAGTAATAAAATTGGTTGTTCCTATTTCCATTGGAGTCGTAATAAAGCTTCGCTTTAAAATTAGTCTCAGCATTGAAAAGCTACTTAGTTTATTTTATTCCACGTTTCATTTTCTTTTTAGTATGTTGTCCTTTTTGGAAAAAGATCATTTGGAAAGCCATTAATAGGTAAATAAATGACGAAAATTATTTTGGTCGAAAGTGCTTACGATAATTGAAGCGTGTTGTTATGTTGTATAATTAGTACTTACAAGGACTTTTTGGAGCTGCTCTGTCATCACACGTGGTATCACTGTAATGTACACATTTTCCAGAATCTTTGTCAAAGAGAAGAGGATAAAGGCATTCTTTAGCTTGCAGAATCGGCTGTGAACCCTGTGACACAGTACATTCGTAATACTTTGCACAGTTCCGTATATCCGGAGTTCTGACACCAAGTTTACATGATTCCAAATCCAAGGCTCGAATGGACTTGATGCCGTTTATGGACCTAGAACCTTAGGCCCAAAAGAAGAACTTACATTTATTGTGCATCTAGATGGAGAACATCTCTCTCTCTCTCTCTCTCTCTCTCTCTCTCTCTCTCTCTCTCTCTCTCTCTCTCTCTCTCTCTCTCTCTCTCTCTCTCTCTCTCTCTCTCTCTCTCAATAGAATTATAATGCTAATCCTCTGTAATGGATAATATCAGATTAAGGTGAGAGGATGTCCAGAAGCAATTTTGAAAAGCGCTCCCCTCCCCCTCCTTCAAGCCACCATATAAGTTCGTAACCATTTCACTGCGCTTTGCTGGGCCTCCTCCGATCAGATTACCCTGGAATAACTGTTAACAGTTTCATCCTTTATACAGCGTTTCGCTCTCTGTGCGACATGGCTTTTTTGAAATCGATTTTTTTTAATCGCTCAAAATAAGAAAAAATGTCGCTGTATCGGTTAATTTAAGGATGGTCGGCAAAGTCAAACGACAGAGCTTGGGTACTTACCTTGGATGGTTTTAAAAAATAATCGAGTTCTTAGAGCCGAAATACGAAAGTTTTCTTCGGCTTTAATCCTGCCCTGGTAGCAAGTCATGTTTGCATAATCTTGAATACTATAGCTATAAATTTATCTTGCAATTTAATGCTAAATTAAGTTTGTATTCTCCTCTGTTTTGCTTTTGACTTTTACAGTACCTGTATAAATTGATATTCACATATACCAATCCATGTATAATGTATTTACCTCTGTTAAACGCGATTTTAAATTCACAGCGACATTTTACTACTTACTGTACAATGTACAGAGCATAGTTTTTCAAGATACTTTGCCATTTTAACAGAACAACATAAAAGAAAATTGAAGCAATTTGTCTTCGGGGGGGGGTCTACTATAATAGTTCATTCTCAGTATCAAATTACTCGGTTAAAAGCGTGTACCTAACAATTATCTTGTGTGCGTAACAGTAACTTCGGTTCGGTATGCTTCCATTCCAGGTTCTGCATAACAAATTCGTTATTGGTGTATTTTATGCAATGTGAGAAGAGAATTTTCTTTCTTTGTATAAAACCCATAACATTCGAAATATTTAAAAAGAAGCAATGCATGTGAGAAATATAATAAAAAAGACAATTTTATCAAAGCCTCTACCTCCAGGGCAAAATATCATTATCCTACATAATGTCTGATTTTGAGGGACTATTTTGCAATCGTATAAACAGTGTCAAAATTAGTTCGGTAGCCACTCACATTTTTTTTTATTTTGAACTTCTACGTTCCTATTTTCAATGTATTTCAATAAGAAACGCTTCTGGATGATATTTTTGCAGTCTTCAGCATTTAAAATTGCTGAATATAAAGTTACAAAGAAGTTAAATTTTATACTGTCAGAAATTAAATGAAAAGTGATAATTTTTTGTTGTACCAAAATCTGTTTGATAATTGATTTTAAGCTTCCATTTCTATCAACAGATACCGCTCCGGTGGTCTAGTGGTTAGAGCGTCAGCCTCAGAAGCGAGAGGTCGCAGGTTCGAACCTGGGCAGAATCAAACCAAAGATTTATTTTTAAAAATGGTACAAACAGCTGACTCGCTAGGCGCTTAGCATTAAGATGTTTGTGTTTGTGTTAGGACTGGTTGGCCTGGTGTCAGTTACTAATTTTCTTCTTAATAAACGAAGTAAGTTTCATTTTAATATTTGATGCACATGCAATCATTCTTATATAATTAGTTATTATATAATTACTTAGCCAAAGTCAAAGTATTCCATTATTACTTTGATCAAAGTCAAAGAATTATGTTATTACTTGGTCAAGGTCAAAGTATTTCATTATTACTTGGTCAAAGCCAAGGTATTTTGTTATTACTTGGTTATGGTCAAAGTATTCTGTTATTACTTGGTCAAAGTTTAGGTATTATGTTTTTACTTGGTCAAGGTCAAAGTATTATATTTTTACTTGGTAAAAGTCAAAGTTATTATGCAGATATTCAACACACAGCATGCAATATTTCATCTCCCCAGCTCGTACTTTGAAGTCACTGGTAAGTAACACGATTTAATTTTTTAAGCAAAAAAAAAATAATTCAATCTCGTTTCAAGTAACTATAAAATATATTCATTGATGAATATGGAATTATGGTAATGGTTACACACATCTCGTATTATTATATTACTAATTTCACTTTTTAATTAGACATTTAAATGAAAACTTTACCATAAAAAATATATATAGTTACGATAAAATGGGCTCGGTTTTGAACTTTTGATTTTAATCCACGGTGTTTAAAAACTGGTTTGTTATAACTATTGCGGAGATGGTGTGTGTCTTCTAAGGTGTCAAATGGACCACCATCCCAATGATCAGATGGATATAACTAGAAAGACAGATAGACGGACAAACAAATAAAGAGACAAGTGATAGATCAAATGAGTGAACCCAGATCTAAAATCGCATAATGAGCCGGTAGACTATAGTGTATGCTAGGTATTCTCTTAATAATTATATGGTAACGCAGAAACCATTACAGTGGTTTATAATTGTATGGATGTGCTGCAATGAAGATCGTTCAGACTGAAGATAATAATAGAACGAAAATACAATACTGGGAGATGACATAGTTACATCGTTTGATTATTCAACGCTAACTTCTTCATAGTGATAATGTGGAAAACAATATATTCGAAATACCATAACCAGAGTTTTGACTCTGACGCAAAGTATGGAGTATAAGTTTGCAGAATGGGCTCTATACATGTTTCTCATCAGCTGACTTTAAAAACCTTTAAGCAAAAACAAATTAACAAAACAACATTTGAAAGAAAACAAAATCACCAATGAGTTTCTAAACTTCAAGCTCGGAAATCTCGATTCCTGGCAGTGGCGTCACTGGAGTTGGGGGTGCGAGAGGTGCGGCCCGCACCGTGTGACACCATGAAAGGAGTTAACACCAAAATGACGGTCTTTAAAATTTTTGAATTTTTGTGTAGGAACGGGGTCCATGGGTGTCACCATGGTGTCACCGCACTTGACTATATAAAATGTTTGAATTTTTGTGCAGGAAGGAGGTCCATGGGGGTGACACCGTTGGGGTGACACAGTGACACAGGATGACACCGTAAGTTACCGCACTGGGTGACACCAACTCTAGTGACGCCACTGCTTCCTAGTCCCAACATGTTTTCACGAGATGACAAATTAGAAGCAACACATATCATCCCTTCCCGTTTTAAAGTTAAACTGAGAAACGTAGAAATATATAAATTCTCACGTTATTATTCATTGCTTCATACCAGCGACAGCTGTTTTCAAGAATCTGCAAACCCACAGGATGAAACCTTTGTTATTATTGTATTATTATTTTTCACACACACACACACACACACACATTGGTTTGGTATTTGACATCATTTCTAATGATTGTAGTTAAAAATCATAGTTCGTTGCAAGTCATCATTTATTTTAGTTTATGGCTGTTTTCTGTCATAACGTCGATTATAAAAACTTCATTACTAAACCTAATTCAAATTTGAAAACTGAAGGAATCACGTATTTTCACGCTAATTTCATACGTCTGCGTTTGTAACATAAAGCACTACATCGGACTTTGCCAATATCAAAGATTATAAACAAAGGAGCACAAAGCCGGAACTTCAAAAGACTATTAAAACATTGCACTACGAATTTGCGTCATAAACAGTCTTGGGCGAGCAGCAATCTCTATCAAGGACAGTTCAGGCTGGGGACAATTGGTTCATTCCGTGACCGATTCAGAAGACGCTGCCAAACAAGGGCATTAAATCTTGCGACAACAACCGATATGGAGTGTTATGTTAGTTAATATGGCGTGTACTTTCAAGAAGTTGAATTCCAAGCCATCTTAGCATCTTGACATTGAATGAAGTTATAGTATCTGCGTTATGGGGCCACCGAAGGGGTTCCCATTGAACATAAAAGCACTGACATACAAGGAAAACAAAAGCAAACCAGTCCATGCTGCCATAATCTCAAAACTTGTAGAGCGAAGAGCATAGGCTCAAGCTAAACTCAGAAATTCAGATATGACGCTTATATTACATCTGAATCAATGGATTTTCCTTGGCTGATAGAAAGAATGAAGTATAGAAAGTCCTGAAAATTTGATGACTCAGTTTATTTTACCAAAATGATTATCAAATCCTTCTGACTTGAATTTTAAAAATGATTAATACACGCGCGTGTGCGCACACATATATACATACATACATACACGTTTCATTTCGTTTGCAACAGGAGTATTATTAATTGAGACGGATTTGTCATTACGATCCATCATTTCTTTGGGGAAGAGGACGCAAGGTAAAGGTTGTATATGTCATTCTTCTCAGGATTGTAAGAGTGTTCAAAATAGTTCTTAAAAAGTCAGTGAGATAAAAGCATAATAGAAAGCTATTAAGTGCAGTTGAAAATGTGTGCGAATTTTCGTTAAGTTTGTGAGTGCAGGTGCAAACGTGTGAAAATTTTCGTTACGTTAGTGAGTGCAGGTGCAAACGTGTGAGAATTTTTTTTACGTTAGTGAGTGCAGGTGCAAGCTTGTGAAAATCTGGACAAAATTGGTTAGAGTACGTAAAAAATGAAACATTGCGCTCGAATGCTTTCTTATACGTTTTTACTTATAAAAATGTAACCTTTACTCCAGCTTTAAACTGAGAATTACTAAGGCTTTATGTAATGTGTCGAAGTTTTAAGAAGTACTGAAGTATAAAGTTGAATAAATTGTGCATTAAAGTTATCACAGTCACGCCAGAAAGATCCTGAAAAAGTTCATTCTGATGTTTCTTTTATTGCATCTCTGAAACATAAAAGCGCCTGCGTTTACACTTCAGTGGAATTGACCCAGTCATTGTAAATGTATGGTAGCAGAGTACATTAAAATTACCAACCGTTTCGGTTGGAGGAGACCTTATGTCAAATAATTGATCTTCAAAGTAAAGGTAATTTCATCGTATTCTAAGCTGTCAAAAACTGATGAAAGACGTGATGGTGGCGCTCTACAGTTTCGTATTTAGCATAGGGTTAAAATTTTAAAGAAAAAGTTTCCCTGGGTTTCCTCACTAGTTATACTGGTGTTTTAAAAGAGACTTTGTATATCTTAGGTATTGTTCAAAGAACCTTTAATTCCCTTTATTTTGGTGTATGATTGATGGGTGTAATATGGGTTAGAGAGTATACAGATTGACCTTACTGCAGATGTGCACCTTTCAAAAAAGTGCTAGCTCTACTTGCTCATTTTCACTTCTCGAACTTCAGAGGTAAATTGTAAAAAAAAAGAGCCGATAAATTTTTTTACATTTTATGTATTTGGTAATTCAGTCATTGCACTTTTAGAAGCTGGTATTATCTAGTTTGGCAAAATTCATTTTCCATATTTTAATAGCTGCCAAGAATAGTGTACTTTAGACAAATTTTGGTTGATTTTTGGAGCACAAGGGAGCATCCATTTTAGTTCGCAGTGTCCTAAGCTCATTTTAAACTTTCAAAAGTACAATATCCAAAGAAATTTCATCCACATTACATGAAAGTAGTATATAGTTATGCCAACATTCTCTCCACTGTGCATGTTTAAAATGCAAACAACTTCACCTTACATACATCACTCTCTCAAAAGTACATAATAACTGGTGAGCGCCACCGATTATTTGGGGTAAATTTAGAAATAGCTGATTTTGATTGGTCAGTTAAAATTAAGGCGAATACATTAGAAATGATGGGAAATTTAAGGTAGCGGCTTAGCTGAGAATTCTTTAGTCCAATTTTACCTCGTGAGAAGACAAAAATGTTCGGCTCTGTTGGAAACCTAAAAGAATAGAGTCGTCCCTCGTAAACAAGTAAAGATGCCAGAGAGATGTCTTGAAAGGGAAAAGCAGGTTATAGTGCTAGGATGCACGATTGTGTGGAAAAGAAATATCATTAAGGTAGCAATTTTAATTTGCATATAATATTATATTTCGTTTGTCTGGTTTTTTGCAAATGTGTTTGACATGCTTGTGATTCATGCATGTATCGTTTATTCAGTTTCATAGGACTCTGTTGATAGCAATTTGTGATGTAATCCTAATTTTCTGATGTGTCATATGTTATATGAATTAATCCTAATTTTCAGATGTGTAGTATATCTTAGGGTAATATGAATTAATACCAATTATGTAGAATTTATTATGGTTATGTGAATTAATTTCCTTTGCCTGTAGGATGATAAAGTTTAATGTGAATTAATGATATTGGTAAGCTAGAATGTAGTGAATTTTATACAATAGTAATAGAGCACTTATCTTATTTAGTACAATAGCTAGCTAGCTATAAGGAGACATATAATAATGTATGCTGTTATATACTGCAGTTGTGTTTATATACACCGCCCACTTGTCAATTGCTGCTGTGAAGCGAGATCTAATTAAACCAGACTTGGATGTATTTATGGATATACATTACAGGGGTTATTTGTAAGGATCGTCAATCGTAAGGTCACATTAGGTCAGAATTTATGTAGTGTGGATAGCTATTTACGTTCTGAAAAACGAATGTGGGAGATTTTATATATAATCGGATAGATGAAAAGCATATACCGCTTTAGCCATAATCTTGTCATTTAAGGGAATAGCTTTCTATATGCATTCCCGAGAACCCGATGAGGACAGTCCAAGAGGTAAGTCCGAAAAAAATAGTTCAGAATAGAAAGGGTCAGAGGAAGAACCAAGCATACACGCTAGCCGTGGAATTTACAAAACCTAAAAGAAGAACGACGCCAGGTGATGCAAATCATGCGTGGACGTTGTACTCTTTTCTCCACTCGTTACTATGATGAACGAATCCGTAAATTGAACACTGCTATTAAATTCCATTAATGTAAATTTGTTGGATTGAAATTGCAATTCTTAGTTTATGTTTATGTCTTAATTAAAACTTTATTTTATTTTATTGTTTATTCTATTTGTTTCTTTCTTATCAATAGACTCGCTTAGTTTTCTGTCTCTGTTCTATCTACTCACACTGGGCAATACCATTGAGCGAAGTCCTTCGCTAGATAACGATCGCCCAATCAATTAGCATGGCACAACACACCAATACCGTTACACTTTACATATTAGTTTGATTGAAGTACGAAGTGGTACCTCAAGGCCACAAATAAATTTACTTAATTAATAAGGTACATGACAGGTTAAGTATATTTCAATTAGAGCATGTAAGATAGTTTTTGAAAAGCCAAATATTAGTGCAGAAAGTAGTACCCAAACACAAATGTATATTAGATAACAAAGCAAGAATTAACTCTTGTATGTTCGATTTTAACTTTACTATTACAGCCTTGCATTTTATAATAAAATGTTCAGACGCTTTAATATACTTTAACTCATAATATTTCAAACATAATGACACTATGAACACGAATATATATATATATATATATATATATATATATATATATATATATATATATATATATATATGTGTGTGTGTGTGTGATGCACGAGTTCAAAAGAAAGTTTCAACATAAAATAAAAAAGTAAAAGTAAAATTTAAAATCAAGAAAATGTTTCCTTGAATCTAGAATTCTCGACTTACTTTTTGCAGCCAGGACTCATGAAGGAAAGTTTCATCATAAAATTATTTTAATAAAAATGTAAAAGATACCAAAACTTGGAATGCTCCAGTTGAACAAAGTTTCAACATAATAATTAAAAATGAAATAAAAAAATCGAGATGCCTTGAGTTTTAAACTTTATACCTCTTGTTTGGCTTAAGGAAGACACAAAAGAAAATTTGAAAATAAAAATTAAAAAGATTTAAAATTTAATGTTCAAGTTTAAAAGAAAGTTTCAACTTTAAATTAAAAGGCTCTAAAAATTGAAAAGAAAAAGAAAATTGGACTGAGCGAGTCTAAAAGAAAGTTTTCAAGTTCACAATATACAATAATGGTTTACAAAATTTTGAATATTGACGCAAGTCTGGAACTCGCGACCTCTTGTTTGTCAGGTGTTACACGCAGAATGAAAGGCAAACGTGGATGTTTATATTCTATAATAATATTATCATACAGGTTAGATAATTTATAATTAGTACTCTATTGACCTTAGTACGGGTAAATGGCACCCATTGGATTGTCTGCAAACTTTCCATCACGACTAAGCACATATCACCATAAATGGTGCAACTGAGTAGGTGTTACATATAATTTTTGTGTAACAGACACACTCTCATGACGACCAAGTAATTAATTCTCATCTATCTCTAGATCATTCCGGACTCCTATAAAAGAAATCAAGGTATATACGACTCAGTTGCATCATTTATGGTGATGTGTGTTTAGTCGGGACGGAATACGAGAGAGAGAGAGATAGGGGTGCTGTATGAAGTAGGTCTTCTTCGATCCACCCCCCTCAATCAAAACCCTGGTAAATACTCGGAAGCGTATTTGATTTATCACCAGTTACATTATCGTAAATAGGTTTTAAAATGTTAAACGTATCCATTTATCCATTTTAAAGTAGAACAATATAATATATTTGTTAAAACCCAAATACAAATTCATACAGCAAATGTAAACAATATAATATTGATATTCGTCTGAACTAAATTAAGCAAATCTAGTAGGAGAGTATGAAATTGTCTTCTGAGCTTCTAAATTTGAACTTTTCAAACACAATATTACTTTTGCGAAGAGAAAAAAAAACTTCAAAGTTATCTAAAGGAAAACGTATTTACTTTTTTTAAAAACAAAAAAGAACAATAATATTATTGCGACTGGCATATGCAGTCTTAACGTTTACATACAGTTTAAGGATTGCTCCGGAAGCCTAGTGGGCTGAGTTGAGCGTCCGTCTTGGATGCGGGAAGTTGCTGGTCCCGAGTCATACCAAAGACTTATAAAAAATGATACTAGCAGCTGCCTCGCTTGACGCTAGATCATTGGGAGGTTATTGGTGGGACTGGTTAGTCTGGTGTCAGGATAACGTGACTGGGTGGGGCATGTCTGAGGCATGATGCCTCGGTGCTAAATATCACTATAAACTGCCACACACATCGTAGCGATATGACTAAAAATGTTTCTATTAAGCAGTGTAGTAAAGGTCTTCTGAACTGACCTTGCTGGATTCATTAACTAGACGACTGTTAGAAACAATTAGGCTAAAGCTTTGGCTGCACGTGAGGGTAATAGCATAACAATTTCAAGTTAATGCATTTTCAGTTAATACTTATTGAATACCCGCTTTTATAAACAGGTAACATATGCTAAATAATCAAAATCTGTTTTCCACAAATTTCAATTTCACTATGCTTCTAATGAAAACAATTTGCCACGTGCTTTCTTGGATGTATGACTAATCAACCACGTTGTATTAATCTGTTAAACAGGTTTATGAAATTATTAATTTGTTTATTAAGAAAGAAATTTCATTAATTTATTTTGCATTTATCAATTGGGCCATCGATTTGGAAGCAATCGTGTGATACACGAGACAGATGTTTTCCGGTTGGTTGATGATCCGTTAGTAGTTGAAAGTCATCTACAATATTGCACCATACATTCAGCAATTGTTTTGCGTATTTACCCGATCGCAACTTTTTCCTCTTATTAATCACAACAACCTCCTCAATCCTATTCGTATTAAGCTGATCAAGTGACATGAAATCTATTTATATCCTTAAAGTGTTGAATTAATTTAATTCGATGCGAACGTCACTTTGGTACTCTGGCTAAAATGTTTGTTTCTGTGTTATATCTTCTCAATTTACACTCATATGACATGAAACGAGAAGTACCTGGTGCATGCAATATATTTGTGCTTAGCATTGGAATTGTTATGTGTAACGTTTTTATCCAGGTTTTTTTTTATGCTAATTAGAGTATAAGTGATACAACGACGAGCTGGAAATAAGCATCTAATTTCTTTTGGTATATGCTTCTGCCTTTATGTTACGTAGTACCTACAAAAAGGACCTATCTACTTTCTTATTTAGAGAAACCTAGAAGTAATAAACCCACAAACTGCAATTAATACTTCTCATATTGCATCTGTTTATGATAAGGTTGATAATCATTGTGTTTATGCGTTGTCTTTGTTATTAATGTTTAACATTATCTTCTTTGTATAGAAACAAATTGATCAAACGTATCCTCAAGGTTGCTGAAATACTTCCTAACCTAACCTTGAATTCAGTTTTTCAATTAAGCAATCAAGGATAAGTTTGTTTTTTATTTCTTCATTAAACTCTGCAATAGTTGAATTTAATTTCTTAGGTCTCCATCTTGTGCAATTTCTTTTTCTAGATCAGATCACGCAGATTCCCTACAGACAATAGCTTCAAGCTAATACTAAACCATTAGTCATTGATCCTGCATTAATTATTGTTTCTGCAGCATCTGTATTTTTTGTTGAGCGATAGATTATAAAGATTTTATTTTCTGCAAAATTTAATCATTATTTTAAAGTCGCTCCTCTAAAGAATTACAGACTTTGATACTACTGTGAGTTTCTTATTTACATCTTTATTCAATATGTCTTTCTTGTCGTTTTGATCCAATGGTAGACTAGTGATCTCATTCACACATTACCAAATGCTTATTTTGCTCTATACATTTAAAATTATTATTCAGTGTCTGGCACGCAAGCACGTTTGCCTATGAGCCGATCAAAAAAAAATAATATGCACTCCAAAATAACATTGTAACTTAAATATACATGATCACATATTTTGTAAAATTCAGATTTTTAAAAATTTTAATGACTTATTAATCTACATGGTCGATTTTAAATAACTTTTATTCAGAAAAACCTGGTGGGGCAGACTTAGCTCTTACCTAATGTTTTAATTGTAATTTCGGACATGACACGCGCAGCAGCTGTAAGATTACTATGTATTTAAAAACAGGTCTACGAGATTTTTTCATTTCTTTATCAATTGACACTACATTTGTTATATTGACACCAAAAGCAATATAAACTGAGTACTCCAAATGAGAGGAAACTATATATATATATATATATATATATATATATATATATATATATATATATATATATGACATTGAAAATAACATAGCATTTAAAGTGTTGGTATAAAGCAAATTGATATTATATTGTTCTTAATTAAATATTTTTAAATCTCTCTCTCTTTCTCTCCAATTGTAGCTTTCTCTCTCTCTCTCTCTCTCTCTCTCTCTCTCTCTCTCTCTCTCTCTCTCTCTCTCTCTCTCTCTCTCTCTCTCTCTCTCTGAAAATATGAGCGTAGATGACTTTTGCTTGTGACATCCAACGATGATAGAGTTTAAATGGAGAATATAAAGCAATACAAACTGAGCACGGTTGACTACTTGAACACTTCACGCTCTGATTTTCACAGATCGACTAGCATATTGTAACGATTTGAAATAAACTAAGCCAAATGATGAACCGGCAATTTGTGTATTTACAATTTATATAATCCATTATAATGATTTAATTAACATTTCTACCAGACATACAATTATTTTTATCATCCGTTTACCACTTTCCATTTGCTAATGTTTCGTGTGATTGAACTTTTTCGTCATTTATAGATCCAGAGACATCGTTGCATGACACACAGCCGAAATTCCGGAATTTCCCTGGTATCATTCAACGAAGAGAGAGAGAGAGAGAGAGAGAGATGGTGGTGGAGAAGGGTAGAGCTACCTTCAATTTGACCATCCCTATGTATCTTTATTCGTTATTGAGGGAGAGGTTTAATTCGATGAAATTCTGCACAATAATTTATTTGTTTTAAAGACGTGAATTATTTTTGTTATCTTATTACAATGCTAATGATTATTCAGTGGAATCACAGATTACAGAATAGAAGCCATAGCCTATTGTTGAAATATAACATAATGTTGAAACAATATTTACATACAAATTGATATTCAAATAGAATTAAAAATCAAATTGCTTTATACTAACCGCTTTGCACACCTAGTTATTTTCAATGTATGTGGTATTTCTAATTTTAGCATCTATGCCAAAATATTCGATTAATTTAGGATTCTAACATTAATGTCTGCGGAAATGTATGTTTAGATATGTTGATTCATTCAAGAGTAATGAATATTATAATTGTGTTACATTACAATTAGCATTCATAAAGTGTGTATAGCTAGGAAAGGATAGATCTGATAAGACCCATAAAAATAGTGATATTTCTGTGGGGTGGGATTGGTCTAGTACCAGCTAATTTTCCACGTTTCCGCCGTTGTAACAGTAAAGTAACCTAATACTCCATGAAAACATGTCCATTATACAAAGTCAGGTTTTTTGTTAAACCGGGTGCAGTAACTTTAAACAATTGGAAACAATTCCACTGGAAAACCACTTTAACTTCTCTGGATGGCTTCCCTTTGACTGGAAATGCATGCTCCACAAACTCCAGGAATATCGCTCGCTTACAGCAATTGCCCAGTTTAACTCGAGTCAGCTTGGGGAAAAAATTATGAATTTTAAGATATTATTTCCCACTGTGGTCACTGCCAAAACGTTAATCACGGTTTTGGAAATTATTTTGAATGGGGAGCATTTTCAGCAACAAGAAACGGATGTCCAACGGTATTAAAACAAAAGTATTTGCACGACAACGAAGATGTTGATGAAATATGGCAGTTTTACTTATGGTCTAAAATAAACTTGTGAATTTTTTAAATGTCAATAAAATGAACCATATGTGACCATAGTTGAGGAAAATGTATTTGCTCTTCTTTTTATATCCTATACATACTTTCATTGTGACTATCATATGTGACTGACTCTTGCGTAAATTGAATAGGACAAGGCCTAATTTTTTTTTTGTTTTTTTTTTTTGTTTTGTTTTTTTGGTTTTTTTAGTTTTTTTAAGGAGGAACTGCACTGGTATACATGAGAAGTATTTAACAAACAGCCACGTTTAGCATTATCATACAGTTCCATGAAATGATATATTATGACTGATGATATTTCACATCATTTCACATCTTGCCCAGGCTGAGAATGTACACATATGTTCTTAAATAATCTAGATGATATGGCGTTGTGCTTTGAGCGGATGTTAAATATTGTAATTTACAGCTGTGATATGAGTGAATGATAAATACTTGAATTACATCTCTGATATGAGTGAATGTTAAATACGGGAATTACAGCTGAACATTTTTTTCTGTCTCTACGTGTATTGTTGAGGGTGAACACATCACTGAATTATTAAAAACCGAATGAGACATTTCAGTTAATTTTGAAGGATTTGTTGAAAATGGTAATATTTTTTACCAAAAAAAATCCCTTGATTCAATTGTGAAAAGATTTCATGTTTGATAGTTACTAAGGAATCATATTCAGTTATAATTGTTATTCTCTGAAATGTTGTTAATGTGGGTGGGTGTTATTGAATTTTTAATGTAGCTTTAACAATTTTCAGTCATATCGCTACGAGGGCTGCAAGTGGCAGTTTGTAATGACGTTTAGCACTGGAACATCATGTCGCAGATATATAGCATCATAGTCACATTATCCCGACACCAGGTCGACTAATCCTAAAACTAACCTCTTAATGCTGAGCGCCTAGGGAGGCAGCTGCTAGTAACTCTGTTATAAGTCTTTCACATGACTCGTACGGGGTTCGAATCCGCGTCCTCCGACAGTGAGATGTCGCTGGAGGAATCTAAACTTTGTTAATAGACATACACATATATATTCAGAAAGATAGATTAAACAAACAAACAAAAAAGCAAAAAGACCTATTTTTAAAAATCTTTCTCTTGTTCAACGTGGCAATTTTCTCGAATTTATTAAAGATTTTGATACAGACGAATCGCGTGCTTGTATATAGCGTACATTACCTTTGAATAGAACAATTGGAAAGTTGATGCTATTTTAATCCCTGAGTTAATCAGGTCATAAATCCAAGTGGAGATGTTAATTTTTAGGGTTATGTATATTGTTGTTGTTGTTGTGGGGCTTAACGTCATTTTTCAGGACAGGATAGGCTATAAATGGCGGCTAGTATTAATGGTGGAGGAAGAAACCGGGAAAGAACCACCGACCTACGAGAAGCTACTGGCAAGCTTTCTTACATATCCACATTCGCCGAATCGTAGGCTATATAACCCACGTAGACAGCGGTAAAATGGCAGTGATTCGTAACGGACAGCGCTTTAGACCACTAGGTCACTCGGGGCCCTTCACACAACAGTAAATCAACACCCTCATTCAAATCTTTTCCTCTATAAAAGAAATATGACCTAATCATGCACTTCAAAGTTTGGTGCATTCTTTCATGGAAATTTAAGCTGCTGCATGCATAATTCATGCATATCTTGTTGCACAATTTCGGACATAAAGTTTGACCCTTGATCGGACATGACAGATTTGGAAAGACCAACAAGCGTTAGAATACCTTTATGAACGCCTTTCCTACGCTTTTTTTTAAAAAATACTTCTCAAGGGAATTTTGCATCTGGAAAATATTGTGGAGGCACACTTCTGATTAGTTTTATTTACTCCTAAACGACCAGCCGTTAGCCCATCGTTGGTCAGAAGATGGCGAAGAAATATTGCTAGGAGAAACACCTGGAACGCAGCATTCGTCAGCATCCTACGACTTTGTGTCCACCTCTATCGGATATGCACAACTGGGACTATTCTTGATGAGGTCAACAGTACCCTTCTACAAGTTATTGCCGTGGTTGGAAGGTCCTGCGAAGACACGCATTTTGTATAAGGGAAAATTGCATAGGTGTAGCAGCAGGGAGGGTGAACCCTACAACATTTTGCTCGAGTCCATTACCTAAAAAAAAGTTCTTACAACTGACTGAAAGGAATAATGTCAATAACGCTAAACCAAAGTCTCTAACCGAGTATATTTCGGTACGGTTAAGAACCGGTAATAAATTGTTTAGGTTGGCTCAGTTTTGTTACCCTATTGTTGATGTATTTTTTTCCAAATTTTTATGCGATTTCGTTTACCTGTCTCTTAATTCAATTGTTGTCGTTCACCCTTTCTGTTGCTATGAATTACCCAAAGATTGTATCCAGACCAGCTCAGTTTTATTACCCATTGTCATAAAAAAATTAATAATTTTAATTTTAATAAAATTTAATATATAAAGCGAGGTAACTCCACAGAGAAAAATTAAACGATTATTTCCCTTGCCCAATGTATTTTCATAAAAAAAAAAACGTATCCGTCAGTCTATGATTAACTGAATCTCTGAAGGATTGTTGAATTCCGCTGTAAATTTACCAATGTAAACATAAGGCATACATACATATCGCATATTTCCCCTATAGATAAATGTCCCCGTTAAAAAATCAACGTCATTCACAGGCATAACCAAACGATATATATCAGTAAGACAAAAACATTTACACGGACATGAAACCCAATTCATACGTACGCACACACGCACATGCACAGAGTTCAAATAATCCTTAAAGCACTTAACTTACAGTGCGGAATATTATCTTCAATCTCACCTATAATGTGGACTGTGCACCATTATTTTACATGTATACTTTCGTTCTAGGCTTTCAAACAGAGCAACTTGCACTGAGACGGATATTGATTTTCCATGGACTTGTGACGCAGTAGTTATTTTCGTCTTCATGATATGCTGATATATTTTAATGTTTCATACATATAAATGGTTATATATCTTAATAAAATTATAAATATTTAGATTCATTTATAAGATTAGAAATCTAATGCTACTGTATGATTACCATATAAAAAATTTCTGTAACGTATATTAGTAGTCGAGTATCGTTAGCACAGTGGTAAAGCGTTGGACTCAGGTACTGAACTTCGATTGTTCTACTCCCATGACCGCACTGGGTGGGTATTTGGTCCAGGAGCTGCCAAGATTTTTAAAGTTGGGGGACATTCCCTATAAATTTGATAAAATCCTCACCACGTCACGCCACGTGATGATGTGCTATTTGGTGGGGTTTATATTGAAACCGCAATGCCTAGACAGTCGACTGAATTTCTAATATTTCGCTCTCGTCCATTAGGAATTCGCCGGGGGGGGGTGTCTATGCAAGATGTCACCCTTAAATAATCAGTAGCATGCATGAGCTCTCTACCCCCATTGAACTGCCAACAAATAAACATCCAGAAAGAATGTTAGCCAAAAGAAACAGAACATGCGGTGCACCATAACATTCATAAGAGAGACGACAATGTAAGGACCCCCTGAAAGTCACACAGGCTATCAAGGGGCCCCGTGACGAGTAGCCACTTAAGATGCTACTGATTATTTTTGATAAATTACATTACCTACCTACCTACCTACCTACTAGTCCGAGTTTCCTCTGACCCTTGACACCCCATTTTTGATATCTGGTTTTATGTTGGGGTGTAGGGTCAGAGTCTATTCCCTATCAAAAACTTGGAATTTGCCGACACCATTTGGTGTCGGCATAGGGTACTCGCCAACTATAAGGCCTAGAAAACCTAAATGACCTTGCATTGACCCATAATTACATTAAATCGATAGGGAAATCATTTATCTTCTAAGAAATTACAAGCATAACACCGATTTTGTCTTTAATCCGTTGTCAGACGAGACGTATCTACAGCGTTGATGAATTTTGACCTCGTTCGCACCATTTTAATTGCTAGTCACATGACTAACTAAATCTCGCAGCCGATGTGCGCTCACCAGTTATTATTTACTTTTGAGAGAGTGATGTATGTAAGGTGAAGTTGCTTGCATTTTAAACATGCACAGTGGAGAGAATGTTGGCATACCTATATACTACTTTCATGTAATGTGGATGACATTTCTTTGGATATTGTACTTTTGGAAATTTTAAATGATCTTGGGACACTGTTAATTAAAATGACTGCTCCCTTGTGCTCCAAAAATCAACCTAAATTTGTCTAAAGTACACTATTCTTGGCAGCTATTAAAATATGGAAAATGAATTTTGCCAAACTAGATAATACCAGCTTCTAAAAGTGCAATGACTGAATTACCAAATACATAAAATGTAAAAAAAAGTTATCGGCTCTTTTTTTTACAATTTACCTCTGAAGTGCGAGAAGTGAAAATGAGCAAGTAGAGCTAGCACGTTTTTGAAAGGTGCACATCTGGAGTAAGGCCAAGCTGTATATTCTCTAACCCATATTACACCCATCAATCATACATCAAAATGAAGGGAATTAAACGTTCTTTGAACAACACCTAAGATATACAAAGTCTCTTTTAAATAACCAGTATAACTAGTGAGGCAACCCGGCGAAACTCTTTTTCTTTAAAATCCCTATGCTAAATACGAAACTGTAGAGCGCCACCTAAACGTCATAGGTCAAATAGTCACGTGATAACAACAAAGTGCGTTGACATGTAGTTACTGCGTGATCAGTCAGCCTCTTTCCAGGAAGATGCGACAGCGACATGCTTCGGGCTGCTGTTATCCCAATTAATATGTTGAATAATACGTGTTTTTTCTTGTTATTGTATACATTGCGTGACTTTCATTCAATATTTTCGAGTTTATGTCTTCTTTCTGCAATATTGGAATGGAAGGTTTTGTGCATAAACCCATATTGCATCATGGCAGGTAAAGACGAATACACAGAAGCTCTTGCCAATGAGATACTTTAAGAAAAGGGATACTATTTTAATATTAAAGAACTACAGTATGATGTAATGAAATCAGTTATCAATGAAGGTGACACATTTGCCGTCTTTCACCAGGGGTATGGGAAAACGCGGATTTTTTTGTTTTATCACGTGACTATTTGACCTATGACGTTTATGCACATCGGCTGCGAGATTTAGTTAGTCATGTGACTAGCAATGAATATGGTGCGAACGAGGTCAAAATTCATCAACGCTGTAGTTACGTCTCCTCTGACAACGGATTAAAGACAAAACCGTGTTATGCTTGTAATTTCTGAGAAGATAAATGATTTCCCTATCGATTTAATGTAATTATGGGTCAATGTAAAGTCATTTAAGTTTGCTAGACCTGATAGTTGGCGAGTACCCTATGCCGACAAAATTGGTGTCGGCAAATGCCAAGTTTTTGATAGGGAATAGACTCTGACCCTAAACCCCAACATAAAAAACCAAATATCAAAAATGGGGTGTCAAGGGTCAGAGGAAACTCGGACTACCTACCTACCTACCTACCTACCTACCTACCTACCTACATACATACATACATACATAGAGACAAAAATATGTATCAGTATATTTCTCTGTTGCAAATTTGCTGCTTACCTTATAATTTGCCAGTATTAAATATGTGTTGCATAATGGTCAAAGGGAGATGATCATCTATTGCTCAACAGAGTGGCAAATCAGAGTTATCGCGCTTTATCATATATATATATATATATATATATATATATATATATATATATATATATATATATATATATATATATATAGATGCAATAAACTGACGACGAACAGTACGAAACTAGTAACTAACTAGCCTAAGCGCTTTCGACTCTTAATGAGTCTTTTTCAAAGGCAAATACAAAACATAGTTACGACAAACAAATAAACACAAAAACGTTGCGTTTGTAAACCTCTACATTTCTATCTTCACATGTGAAGATAGAAATGTAGAGGTTTACAAACGCAACGTTTTTGTGTTTATTTGTTTGTCGTAACTATGTTTTGTATTTGCCTTTGAAAAAGACTCATTAAGAGTCGAAAGCGCTTAGGCTAGTTAGTTACTAGTTTCGTACTGTTCGTCGTCAGTTTATTGCATCTATTTTAATTAATCCCTGACAAACGTGATCCCTTGGTGGATCCAGTACGCTTGAGAGGGTTGTTATTCGCCATATGATTTGTATTCTTTATATATATATATATATATATATATATATATATATATATATATATATATATATATATATATATATATATATATATATGATAAAGTGCGATAACTCTGCTCTGCCATTCTGTTATATAAACAAAAATGTATGGATTTATGAAACCTGCTACTTGGTGATGGTGAGTGGGGAACATGAAGGATAAAGCAAGAAGATATACTTAGTTATTTTGAATCTGCTGATGTTGAAATTCAGAAAATGTATTACAGAAATAATAAATAAATATCAAAGTCATCTGCACCATCTGTGAACGATCGTATGGCTAGACATAAGGTTGTTTATCTTAATGGGTGTGGAGGGTTAGGTAAAACAACTTGTGAGATTAACTTATTTATGAATAATAGTTCAGGTATAATTGTTTGGACACCTACACATAAACTTGCTAGAAAAATAAAAGAACGAAGTGTCAAATCATAGTTTCTTTAGATGGTGCGGAGACACATGGACTCCTGAGCGAATGGGTGAAAAATATATACCTAAGTATATTATATGGGACGAGATATGTACGGTGTCATTAGAAACACTAACAACATTTCTTGAATGGCTATTGACAAATAATACTGTTGTGATTATGTGTGGCGATCATGGTCAACCACCACCCTTTGATGGACAGTCTCCACATGAATGACTAAAGAATAAGGTAGATTATTACGAGGAAATGAATTATGACCATAGAGCTATTGATGAGCCGCTGAAACAGTTTAAAAGATTAATCAGACTACAGCCAGATAAAATACTATGTGAGATAATGCGTAAAGTAATTCTAGAAACTACCATGAAATGATTTGGGGACTTTATGGAGACCCATTGATTTGATAGTCTCAAGTAGAAAAATAGATCGTGATGAATTGCAAAACAAAATAATTTACGTTACATAAAAAAAAGTTTTAAAATCTACCTGTACCATTACGTTATCGCCCAGAAGATATTAGACAACAGAACATTGAAGTACGAAGCGAAAAGATCCAGCTCGGGATCAAGTCCACTTACGCGGGTCGGGGCCGATGGCCAACCGTGTAGGAGGGTGGGATCTCTGGTCTCTTACGAAAGTAAGAGGTTCTAAAAGTCGTTAAGCAAACGTACATGCATATACGACTGTAATTGCTATCATCACTCCAGATAGGGTCAATAGCTTAATAGTAGCTTGGTAACCTTGCAACTCATTCACGGGATCGCTCACCAGACTTAAATTCAGTAGATATTTACTTCGCGTATTGATATCCAAATAACCGCCCAGCGAGTGTTCAATTAAATCGTTCAACTATTGCTTGATCACGATGAATTTCAGCATGTCCTCGTCTGATTTTTACGTTATGTTTTTTTTTCATCAAAGATGATGCTGCGCCAAGAAATTCTTTGCCAGAATCAACCTGTAATAGCTGTGGCCATCGTAGACCACCACATTGATAAATTAGTTAAAATGCAGATGAAACTTCAGATGCAACGTCAACAATAATCAATGCGTATTTGTTCGCGAGTGATTTTCGTCCACGTATTTTAAAAGTATTGTGCGGTAAAAACAAAATGTCTGCTTGATGAACTTCGTTAGGATTACTGACATCAAAATGTGCGTATTTAACTTTTTGGGTGGTGGTAGATAAATTTGCCATATTGTCTGTCGTGCTAACCAATTTTCAGCAACAAAACGTGAAACTTTTGCTGCATCAGCAAGATTAGTGATCGCTGCCTTGCTTCTCCAATGCCCTCTTGGGCTATAATAAATAGACTCCATTATAATAATTTTATAATTAATTACCAGTTCCTATCATTATTTTACTTTTCATATCGGATTTTTTCAGAAACCTAGCGAGTTTCTCTCTGAGAGATTTATTGGGTATAGAATTTAATGCTTAAATAAATTTCATATCTGCAAGATGCCGCTGCTGCAAATCTTGACTTTTATAAGCAACGTCATAAACATAATATGCTTGATCAATCTTATTTAGTGGATATTCTCCTGGTCTTGGTTGGTCTTGATCATCAAGTCGGATGTCAAGTCGAGTTCCAGGACCACAATAATTATATCCAGGAAGGTGTTTCTCACCGGCGTATTTAGCCCATGGTAATCCAGGTAATTTTCCTTAAGAAGCAGCAATATCTCCACCTGTCTTTGTCTCTGAATCAGACATGGAGATAAATTTATATTTTTTCGAGCCACATTTTACACCTTTACCTGTTAATGCACGTCGTTTATTTTTCGTTATTATCGTTGTCAATCCAGTTGTGGGTGTAGATAATCTACATCGAACGCAATATAGACTCATGTTTTTAATAATATGGATACAATAGTTGACTTTTCGGCGACACGAAAACAAGAACAGTGAAGCACCATCCAACCATCCAGCATTACCAAATTCGATAAGGATGATTATAATAGGTCCATCTGGATCAGGTAAAAAAAAAAAAAAAACAACAATTATTATTAAATTTAATAATGAGATGGTTGAGATGAAGAAAACTATATTTAATAGCACCGTCTGTAGATGATCAGCATTGTTACGAAGTACTTAAGGATTTTAATGAGAAAGGAAAATCAGTTAATAAAGACGGTGACGATATTATTGATTTTATCACAGATATTGATGAAGCACCATATGTAGATGACTTAGATGTATTCATTAATATTCTCTTAGTATATGATGATGTGATGCTGGACAAACAATCTAATCTAGCTAGAATATTTTCTCGAGGTAGACATAATAATACTGACGTGATTTATGTTACTCAGAGATACACACAGATACTTAAGGTGATCAGAGATAACTGTAATATTTTGGTTGTGTTTAATGAAGTAGATAATTATACTCTACAGAATATTTATTATACCAGGTGTTCTTGGGATGGATATGGACATGATTAAATTAAAAAAACTTTTTTTTCAAAAGCATAATCTGATCCGTTTGGTTTTATAACGATAAAGCTACATGACCCAAGATCCAGATATCGTATAGGTCTGGATAAAATCTTTGGTTAATTCATAGCTGCAGGGAGGGTGATGAACGACAACAATTGAGTACCTCTTCGCAAGCAAACAAAATCACATAAAAAAATTGAAGAAAAAAATAGTCAACAATAGGGCAACAAAACTGAGCTAACCTAAACGATTTATTACCGGTACTTGACCGTATGGAAATATACTCGGTTAGAAATTTTGGTTTAGCATTATTGACCTTTTTTTTAGCCAGTTGTAGGAACCTTTTTTTAGGTATAGGACTAGAGTAAAAAGTTGTAGGGTTCGCCCTCCCAGCTGCTGGTGACATCCAGAAGCTTAGATGAAAAACAAAAGGCAGTGAATATCCATGGGCGTGTATCATCCCCTCTTGTAATTGAGCCACATTATTAATCTACCAGAGTGTATTGACTACGGTTCAAATTTCAGACCTAAAAATATTACGGAAACTGAAATTTTCTTTCACTATATGGCTGGCTTTACAGTACTCTACATCCATAATTTTGAGCATAGGAGGAGTCTGCAGTTTTATTAATAAAGCACGATCAAATTTCTGACAACATAAAATCACCTTAACGGTATTTTAAATTAACACTATGTATGCAAGCGTGACCACAACTCTCTGCTAGATTCCACTTTTCTCAAGCGTCTTTTATCGCTTCAGAATCGCAAGAAGACGGACAAACTACAAATAACCATTCAAAAAGCAGTAACATACAAGCGCATCACTCTAGGACTGCCATCGTGTGAATCCAGTCCGGCGAATTAACCTTTATTTTCACCATTACGGCAACAAACCTTGCAATCATGTTGTCAGAAATTTCGTTATGATGCTTTAACTGCAGACTCATCTGGTTTGCGTCCGTTTGAAACATAAATGTAATCTTTATTCTTACGTATGTATCACGGTGCAGAGACCTTAAATTTAAGAATATATTGCACTTAAATAATCGAATAAAGTTCCTTTTCTTAAGTTGTCAGTCACGCAGATTTTCATTATAACATAAAGACTACCTCTTTGAAAATGCGGTTCTTGAATAAGGTTGTGCTCACAAGTTATTATGTACTTTTGAGAGAGTGATGTATGTTATGTGAAGTTGTTTGCATTTTCAACATGCACAGTGGAGAGAATGTTGGCATAGCTATATGCTACTTTCATTTAATGTGGCTGGAATTTCTTTGGATATTGTACTTTTGGAAATTTTAAATGATCTTAGCCCACTGCTAACTTAAATAACTGCTCCCTGGTGCTCCAAAAGTCAACCTGAATTTGTCTGAAGTACACTATCCTTGGCAGCTATTAAAATAGGGAAAATGAATTTTTCTAAATTAAACAACACCATCTTCTAAAAGTGTAATGAATGAATTACCAAATACATGAAAATGTAAAAAAAAAAAAAATGTGATCGGCTCTTTTTTTTTTACAATTTACCTATGAAGTGCGGGAAATGAAAATGAGCAAGTAGAGCTAGCACTTTTTTGAAAGATGCACATCTGGAGTAAGGTCAAGCTGTATAATCTCTAACCCATATTACACCCATTAATCATACACCAAAATAAAGGGAATTAAAGGTTCTTTGAACAATATCTAAGAAAAACAATGTCTTTTTTAAATAGCCAGTATAACTAGTGAGGAAACCCGGGGAAATTCATTTTCTTTAAAATTCTAATCTATTCTAAATACAAAATTGTAGAGCGCCACCTAAGAAGGTAAATCAAGCATTCGTCAGAGCAGGAGATTAATAAAAAGAAAAAAAAATTGAAAAGCGCCTATAGGACTAGGATAGCGTACGCGATTTTGTCATTCTGGAATGATATTTTAATCTTTTGTCATCGTGGAATTGTAAAATTATTTCACGCTAATTCAGCATTAGGAGCGTATTTCTTTGGTTTGAGTGGTATATATTTTTAATATTTGCAAATTGTAGCGATGGCAGATGTTGAAAACGGACACGAAGCTGATGATGCTTTACAAGATGAAACTACCGGTGAATTCGATGCAGAGGGGGAAAATGCCGAGCAGTTTGATGAAGGAGCAGATGGTGACACAGGAGCAGCTGGACATGAGGAGTCCGCATTAGATGATCCAGTGAGTTATCTTGTCATTTATGTTGTTTTCGTTATGATATCAAATGATTGAACAACAGGATGAACCAGGATTTAAAGGTGGGAAAGCTTATGGTGGGTGGGTGTGGCGTAAGCAATCCTCATGTATAGAACATAAGTGCAGGGCTGAGCACATTTTTTTTAAACCACTAGTACAGGACAAGTTGTTTCAGAAAAATAACTTAAGTCACTTTTTCTCTTCATTAGTCTCACCTTACTTTTCACTGGTCCCAAAATCGTAATCACCTGCCGAGATTCAATGAAATGTATGTACTTCATCCATAGGAGAAAAAAAACCCACAAACGTAATAATATACAACATACATATTTCTTAAAAGAATTTCAATTTTCAAAAACATTGTTATACATTTAGCTTCAGGTGTATGTATGTTTTAGGTGATGGATTTGAAAATATGTCCATGTATATGTCTGCAGAGCTGAGCAAATCCCATAGCCCGACGTCCCAGACTAGTAATTTTTTTAAGTAACATGTTCCAAGTTGGCCTAGTTCTCATTTTAGTGCTTTAGTCACTATATATACCTTTATTTGGCCAGTCATGCCCTCTGGGTGTACTGAATACTTGATTCTAGCCCTTCCTTGTGTATAAATTTACATCCTGTTACTCTTTGACTGCATATTGGGCTAAGCAGCAAATAAAAACAAGTCAAACTCAAGAAAGCCAGTATGATTGATTAGCAGTGTTGTACGTGGTTTTGTTGTAATGAGTTTACTCCATCTCTATCAGAACCAGCAACTTGCTAGGATTTTAATCTAGCTAGTCAGTGTAATATTAATGATAGGTACTTTACCAACATCAGTGTCAGTTTCCTTTATGAACTGATTAATTACAGTAATGTTTCTTTAATTTATAACTTTCATGTGCAATATTTTCGTCTTCATTCTATCTTCAGCCAGTACTTGTTGAATGAAATCGTGTGAAGATAAACCATGTTGAGAGTCTTGTCATTTTGGGGTTTTTTTACTAGCCTATGTTGAAAATGGATTATCCTTGCCAGGATAACTATGTGTACCTCCTACTATATTTGTTTAGCAGACTCACTCAATTTTATTCTGGACAGACTTTTGCATTTGTTCACCCTGGTACTCTATTTTGGAAAGTAAGAGGGTATTCGTTATAATGCAATTGTTATCTAATCATTATTGCATTCTAAAGTAATTGTCATTGACAATATTTTCTCAATTAGTGCCAAAATAAATTCAAATTAATAAAAAAAATTCCTGTTAATGAAATTGATTTTTTCAGGGCAATGGTGGTTCTTTTCGCGGATTTTCCGGTTTCTTCCTCCACCATTATTACTGGCCGCCATGTATAGCCTATCGTGTGCTGAAAAATGGCGTTAAGCCCCAGAGCAACAATGAACATGCTCTACATCCAGTATGCACTTTTGAGATAACTTTATTGTTCCAAAAAGCTAAAGACATATTAAAAAAATGAACACCAGATTCATAATGTTTGATAGATCTTTGTGAAAATTCATTTGATTTGAATAGTTTTCATCTGTGATTACAGGAGTTGGAGGCAATCAAAGCCAGAGTGCGAGAAATGGAAGAAGAGGCAGAAAAATTGAAGGAAATGCAGAGTGCTGTGGATGAACAAATGAACATGAAATCTCCAACATTATGTAATACATATTGCTCTCTACACAAAACCATCTTCAAGCATGCTAATGTCTCAATTTATATATCTTTACAGCCTACAAAAAATTTAGTGGGGGTATTGAGATATTGATATCTTCATAGTTATGTTATGGTTTGAGTGACATTTTATGTTGCCAGGTTTTTCCAAACCTTAATATGCCATTAATGTAGAAAATATTTTTGAGGAGACACCAAAATGAGGGACAGCATGGAACATAGGAATGTTAGCATGAATAAACATAATATATTTTCTCACAACACCATTAAATACTATTAAGCATATTTATAATTACTACTTTTGTATAAAACCCAGTAACAACCTGTTTACAATATTATCAACCACAGTTAAAATTACAGTCAGCATATTGGCATTTTAATGGTAGATTCTTAATTTTTTAAATATGATTAGTTAAAAAAATTACGACATTTTGAATACTGTCAAAAACTGGCTTTTTGGTGAATTTTTGCCTTTTATATATAAATGTATTTTTAATTCTTCTGAGTCACGGACTTGACACGTTTAATAAAAAAGGTATTTCCATCATAACTTTTGATCTAAACAAGATATCTCCATGAAACTTGGCAGTCTTATAGAAATTTGCCTGTAGAATTCAAATAATGGAAGTAAATTAAACTATGTCCTCTAGATTTCAATGTAGGGACGAATATAAGGGGTTAAAAAAAAAATTCTTCTACCAGACAATTCAGATACTGGACAAGATATTTGTTAATACATCATTTAATTCTGAAGAAAACATTGGCATACATTGTAAACAGTTCATCAAATTATCTATGCTCTGAGAATGCCCACTGATGTCCAGATTCAGCAAACATGCGATTATTTTTCTTATAAAAGTTGAAAATTTCTTATCACAATTCCATTTGACTATCATTTATTTTACAAGATTTTGTCAGTAAGTCCCAGGATACTCTCCTATTTCTGCACTGAAAATGAACAAACAAAATGTTTTAGGAACAGTTAAAAAATGATATATATTTATAAAAGATGTATAGTTTATCATATAAAATTCTGAGCAGTACTTTAAAATGTTACAAAATGTAGATCTGTAAATCAACTTTTCGTTCTCTATTCGTACTACCTATGTTTGCAAGTAATTTGGTTAAATTTCATTTATAGATATGTCATTTTGTTATTAAATGTTAAAACATTTGCATACAATTTGACTTTAATTTGTATTTAGATAAAAGTTTTGAAGAAGAAAAATAATGTAAAATTATTAAAGAGTAAATTTGTTAAATGTACATCTACATTTCAACATCAGGATGATCATTTCTGATACAATTTATGCTATATTTCACAAAAATATTTAATAGAGACAAAATAATTACATACCGATACAGAACACTCCAACAGCATTTGTCTTGTGATTGCCAATTACTTACATAAAAGTTTTGTTTATCCTTGTGGATCCAATATGGTGACTATGTGCCTGTGTCTTATAGTGGTCAACTTGTAAATTGCTTACTTTCAAAATTAAATGTGGTTACTAAAATATAAGTTCCGAAAAACAAATTTGGTATCGAAAGAAAGTGTATTTTGTAATGGTATATTGAAAAAAAAATTTTTTTAAATTTATGAGTTGAAACAAAATTAGTGAGACTTTAGGGACTTTTTTCTCTGCACAGGATCATCATATGCAAATTTTCAAAACACCATTGGAAATGTCATTCATTTGGCATTCAGTATTTAAATACTTCTTAATATTCTTGAGGTTTTAGTAACACGCATTTGCAAAACAAACACACTGGTATCGACTCACACAGTAAATGGTAATTAATGAAAGCTGACAATTTTGATAACTGATTGATGATTACATGACCATATGGTTAAACAACAAAATGTATATATTAATGAATTATAATGCATTTGTAGATAATTCAAAGGCCTTTTAAATGATGGGTTTTTTTTATAAAAATGTTATAAATATTGATTCTAATACAAATTTAGCACACACAGTATAAGATAAAGCCTATTTTCACCCAGTTTACTGATACGGAATGGGCACTGTCGTGGGGGGGTTGCTAACAATATATACAAATACACAAAATTCAAGTCCAGGAAAGATCTTGACGCTTCCTTGATCATTGCTTCCATCCATATAAACAGTGAATGGGCAATTATGCATTTTTTCAGCTAATTTTAATGTAGTATTGACTGTTATTTCTTTAACAATGTTAATTCTTTTTGCTCTACCACACTGAAATTGTTTAGCAGTTGGAGTCGCTGAACATAATATTAAAAGCCTTTGAATATGTTTGAAGTGTGCTCATAGTCAGATTGAGTTCAAAAATAATGTCTACTAACATAATTTAAGCTCTAATTACATCAGACTTTGGCATAGAAGATGAAATTGCACTAGATCAGCCTATGGTTAAAAAAAAATCCAACTGTTTTTTTGAGAATTTTCTCTTCACACAAGCAGTTTTGGGGTTTAAGGAATAACTGGCTTATATTGCTGTTAGAAAACGAAAGATGAATTCAACAAATAGGAATTTCACTATCCAAATGCTTTTTAGAAGCCATGAATTTTTTTTGTCCAGAATTAAGAAACCATTGTAAAAAGAATCTGACCCATAAGATAGATCAGTATTATCAATATTTAGTGAAAACAAGGCTTTAAAAAATGCCATGAGAATCCTTCCGATTTTCTTTCTTTTTTTTTTTAGTCTGTCTCTACTTGGCATTTGAAAATTTGACATAGTTATCGGTCAGAATTTCCTCTTCAAACGAGCCAGTTTCGGGGTTTAAGGAATAACTGGCTTATATTGCTGTTGGAAAACGAAAGATGAATTCACCAACTATGAACAAAGGTTGACATAAAACTTTAAACTGTGTGGAATGTTGTGATGTTGATTATCCAAAACACAAAACTAACAGATTGATGATCACTTTAGTTGATTGGTAATGAGAATTTTAACTTTTATTGTTACCACACTTTGTGAACATGCAAGTTATGCTGGCTATGTGCCTTGTATGATTAAAACTACCTTTTCATAATTATTACTTTAGTTTGTAGGGTCGCTTACATTATTGAAAATGGGTAACTTGTGAGCGCATGATACAACGTAAATGAAACTGCTATTAAGGATTAGTTGAAATGTTAGCAAGAAGAATACAAATTGGTCGAAATAAAAAAACAAAAGCTGCGTCTGATTTTTGGGACTGTGTAAGGATTTAGGTGATTTTTTACACTATTTAAGTACTTTATAGTTCAAGCTTGGTGTCCTGGGTAAATTTAACGGGTTTGCAAATTATGAAGTCTATTTTTACCTTTATTTAATTTCATAATTGAGAAATTAGAAAATATGCACCAGCAAAATAACAACAAAATCAACCATAGTACTTGATAATAGATTAATCAAATATGATTTGTTTTTACATGCATATATCTTAGGGCACAGAAAAAAAAATTTTCATATCCCAAAATTTACAGTCTTTACAATAGTCAACAAAATGAGTTAAAAATTGTAAAGTTTAAATATTGGCCAGTTGAAAAGCTGACCGTTTCTTCCAGGCCTTTAATGTTTTCCTAAATTATTTGTCTTATACTCAAGTATATATTGTACATTTATTTGGAAGGTTTTTTTTCCTAAGATTTTGTGCACTTCATCATAATTAAATAAACAATTATTAAAATTTACATAGGTAGAATCAAAATTGTAAACTCATTAGATACACAAAGAAAAGCATGTTCATGCATGAATTTGTTCATTCTACAAATTATTGATGTCAATGATATTCCAATGGTTAATGGTTTTTGTTTTGTTTTTTTTTTTAACATGATTGTTATTTTCGTTAAAATTGTATAAGCATCTTTTAGTTATTTAATAAACAATAGACTGAAGTTACAACATCTGTTTACATCCAGTCTCTGTCTGCATGAGTTCGAGTCTAAGATTTGGCAATTGTGGATATGTGAGAAAGTTTGCCAGTAGCTTATCGTGGGTCTTTATGAGGATTTCCCGTTTTCTTCCTTCACCATTAATACTGGCCGCCATGTATAGCCTATCGTGTGCTGAAAAATGGCATTAAGCCCAACATATAGTCTCATGCAGTATCCACAACACTACAGTACAATTAGATAGCACATAATCTTTTTAGTACATCATTTTGCATCATTTTGAGGTATACAGTAAGCCTTAATTGTACAAAAGTAGGCACATGTCACACTATGCTGTACAATTTCAGCGGCATTCCCAACAGTGGAAGAAAAGATAGAAGCCGATGGAAGATCCATATATGTCGGAAATGTAGATTATCAAGCAACAGCGGAAGAGTTGGAGCAACATTTTCATGGCTGTGGCTCAATAAACAGGGTCACCATCCAATGTGATAAATTTTCTGGACATCCTAAAGGGTAAGAATACAGGGTATAATGGAATCAGCATGGTCATTTTGTTGCCTTTCTTGTCAGAGGATGACAATAATGCTGCTCTTTTATAAACCATGCAAACAAAATTTGTTTTCCTGAAAAAGGACTACATACACTTAAAGCACTATCAGCATCTGTGAGAGAATTTGTTATTTTTGTGCATGAATAACACAAATTCGTTTGGAAATATTTGTAATTGCACTAGAATTATCTTGTCTCATTGTCTGCTCAAATCCCATGGATCACTTGAAAAGGTGGTTGATTTTCATTTCAAGCGGATAAGCATATTTACCAGTTCCCTTATGGGTTCAGACTATTGAGGTTTGTTATATCTAAAAAAGAGAAAGAATAGTTCCTGTACTTAAATTTCTGTCTAAAGTTTCTTAAAAGTTTTTTGTGTGATCTCTAAAAATCAGCCATGGATGATGCATTCAGCAATTGCAAACCAGTATAAATAGACCAATAAACCTGGTCCTTAGGTGTTCTTAATTAGATGTAAATAAAACCATTTTAAAAAATGTATTTCTGGCCTACACCTTACATTTTACCAGCATTTTTTTGTTCATCCCAGCATTGTTTTGTTCATCCCAGGATATTGACTGTTATACATGCACCTACATTGATAGTTTGTAACTGGATGCATCTTGATGGAATATATATATATATATATATATATATATATATATATATATATATATATATATATACCCTCATTACAAATTTAGGTCACTGTGACCTCTATTTGTGCATCAATGACTTGGGTTTAAAAATACTGCAAAAGAATATCATTGACTTGCATTTCAATATTTTAGTGGCTTGATTGATTTAAATTTTATGCCACACTAGCACCAGAAAAAAGGCTTGCATTTGCCAAATGATCTGACTAGTAATGTCGAAAGCAGGTTCTAAGTCTGATTTTGTAAATTCTGTAGTTCTCTCATATGTAAACATATTGAAGACATACAGATTGTTAAATTTTCTGAAAGATAGTAAATCATCTTCATATAAATATTATGTAGGTACGGCCAAATGTAACTGCATTTAAGTTTGGTAGTCTTGTTAATAATTGTCTACCCTCTGCCAACACCATAAGGTGTCTGCAAATTCTGACTTGCCGCTGCAGTGCAATATAGTTACCACTAGAAACTAGTTGAAGGTGCCAATGGTCATTACACCATGTATTTTGGCCATATGACTTAAGTGTATACAGCAGACTACACATTATAACTATTTTAAGATACTGAAGCATCTAGATTACAGCACCGCTTCTGTGGCCTAGTGGTCAGAGCTTTAGCCTCAGATGTGGGAGGTCATGGTTTTGATCCCCAGCCGAGTCATACCAAATACTTGCAAAAATGGTATGAACCTTTGCCTCGTTTGGTGCTCAGCATTAAGAGGTTAGTGTTGGGACTGGTCGTCCATGTGTCAGGATAATGTTACTGGGTGGGACATCATGCCACATGTCTGCAGCACAATGCCCCAGTGCTATACATCACTATAAACTACCACACTGAAGACATTGTAGTGATACGACTGAACGATTGTTATAGCTATGTTAAAAACCCACATCACATCATCATCTAGGTTACAACATTGTAATTACAAATAGGTAAAACTTTATTTAACTGGCAATTAAACAAGCAATTTAATTTGTTCAGTTTATAAAACTTTAAGGAAATCATTAAGTTGAATTACCTTCAACAAACTGTTTTGAAACAACCCATATGCATGTACATCAAAGCGTGTGTGTATTACATCATTGTGTTAATCTATTCAAACCATAAGGGTCACTGCTATTATGATGAGTAAACTCAACTTTATGACATGATTAGGTGCTAATTTAAAGCTTAACGTGAATATCTTTTGGATTTATTAAATACCCCTTATTTATGTGTTCCAGATTTTTTTTTAAAAAAAAATTGCAGTGTGGATGAAATTCAAAACAAATATGGATTTATTGAAGTTTGATTTTGTGCAATGAAGGCATTCTGGTGTGCCAACATCATTGAAACTGTTTAAGTCCACACTGTGTGAGCAATGCAGAAATGCCAAATAAACATTCCTTTGAAAAAGCTGACCAGCCATGTAAAATATAAAGGGAATGTAATAAAGGGAATTATTAGGTAAATGTTGGTGCTTGTTTGGATCTAAATCTAGCTAGTTGTTATCTTTGGTTGTCAAGCATGTCATGGCTTGTGTTGCTATGCAGTCTTGGAGAAAATCAGTAACTTGGACGCTTGTGCCTAGATAAATGTATATGGGCACAGTCAGAGTTTTGAATCTTTGGATGTCCCTCAAATTTTTCTTGCAAATTTAAAAGCTTATGTTCCAAGAATACTTTATAGTGAAATATGTCAGTCTGCACATTTTATTGTCATAACAACATTCATCTATGACAATATTATTTATTGTGGATGTTAACCTGATGGCCACTGGTTTTTATTTATTGTCATCTTTGACATACTGCCATTCTTCCTAGACATGATGCTTGCATATGACTGCTGAATTCAAGAGATGACAATAAGAACTGATCTTGGGAAATGGCATCATTATATTGGAATTGGTGTGTAGTTTTAACTTTGTAGCCACTAAATTTAAAGGTTTCTCTTCTATTGAATTATACTCAAATAGAGGTAATTCGTTTTTTTCATTACCTAGAAATTTGTTTCATGGTTTGAGTTTATAATGTTTCTATTGTTGTTTGACATAAAAAGAAATTTCTTAAGAATATAGTATGCAGTCAAATTCACAGACTATCCTTTACTTTCCCAAAACTCGGCCCTCGCCACACCAGCTGATCATAAGAGAAATACAGTATGTAATTCATGTGAAAGTTAAAATGAATGGACATTAAAGCTACAAGTTAATAAAATCGTCAGACACATTCGGGAACATAGAAAAAAATAGACTATCTGTTTTATCTCAAGTACATAATGTTTTTGAAATAAAATTAAAGTTTTGAGTGCATTTTTATGACTTTTAATACTTGAATGCTTTAAACGTGTCCCATAACATCCGACTCAAAAAATGATATGTCCCAGAACAATAATTGCTTTAAAAATAAATTGGTGTCCTAACAAAGTTGTGTTCCCAATAATACATTGCTAAATGCCAAAGATAATTGCTCAGCCTGCCAAGATCAAAAGTCATTTGGCTTATGTGAGAAGTCTGTGATGACCAGAAAATCAAAAGTCACATGTGGCTTTTCATTGGGGCCCTTGAACTGATATTTTCATCAGGCTTTACCGACACATTTTGAATATTGAAAAGCCACTGGCATAAAAAAAATTGGTGCAACTTGTAGGAAAAAGTAAAATTTGCTGTTCCAAATAGGTGTCTTTAAACAAATATCAAGCACAAAATGTTTTTATTATTGTTATTATTATTATTATTATTATTATTATTATTATTATTAAGTTTGTTTCATGTGCAGTACAACAGAATGGTCATTATAAGTATGTTTTCCTCTTCCACATTTATGCTGGTCACTTTAATTCATTAAATAAATGAATCATAATGGACATGTATATACAGATCTTAGTTGTTCTCACTCTACAAAAAATATTTGGACTAGTCATCGGTCAACTCCAAGATCAAACCTCATTTGGCTTACATTAGCCTGTGATGAACAGAAAATCAATAGAAGCCATATATCGCTATTCATTGTCACCCATAAACTGAAACTACACTTGTCTTTACACATTTTGAATATTGAACGACCCCTGACCCCAGTAAAAAGGAATGCAAGTTGAATCTCTTTGAAAAGATGGACTCTTTCTCCATGGGTGGCTTAAATTAACAGGCAAATAGATAGATCTTTAATACCTGTCATTTTAGGTGCAATAATGTAACTACTTTTCCCACCATTAAGCAAAGAAATTGCCTCAACCCACTCCTTAAATGATAAAACTGCCTTGCTGTTTAATTTGACATATGGACACCATCGAGTTGCACTGTCAACATGATTGGAAACCAGCGAGATGAGAAATCTTTGCAAAAAAATTTGCTTGATCTTCCATTATCTAACCAATGCCTTCCTCATGAGGTAAAATTTCAGTTTGTATGGCCTGACTGTCCTTGTTGCTGTTTGTCCAGGACAGTCGGCGATCACTTCAAAGACAAAACGCAGCAGCAACACAAAAGTTCTATAATTATTTGTTTTAAACCAATCATACAATGTCCACATATTAAACAATTGTCACTTTTAAAATTATCCTTAAAACCAATGGAACTAAATTATTGTGAAGACAAAATTGTTAAGGAACCACAAAGAATGCCACTTTTCTTACTTCCCAGAGATATCTGAGCACATCACCCATTCACTCTACAGCCAGGAAATGATGTGAATACATGTTAGACTCCTGATTTTATATGATTACAAGTTCTACTGATCCTGGCTATAGATGATACATTTATAGTAATGGGTCAAAACTTTAAGTGGCATTTACAGCATTATACTAAATTGTGTTGAATCTATTCAAACCATTAGGACCACTGAAGTTAGATGAGCTCAGCTTTATGATGACATATTGAGTTAAATCAAAGCTAAATGTGAATCTTTTGAATTTTATTAAATACCCTTATTTACACATTCCAAATACTTTTTTATGCAGTATGGATGGAATTCAAAATAAAAATGAATTTATAGAAGTTTGATTTTGTGTGTGGAGGAATTCTAGCATCTGACATCATTGAAAATTTTTAAGTAGGGCCACACACTGTGAGCAATACAAAAGTGCCAGCTAAACATTTCTTTGAAAAAGTTGACCAAACATGCAAGATACAATAGGAATATAATAAAGGGAATAATTAGGTAAATGTGCTTGTTTGGATCTAAATCTAGCTTGTTAGCTTTGGTTGTCAAGCATGTTGGGGCTTTTTTGCTATTCAGTCTGGGAGAAAATCAGTAATTTGGACACTAGTGCGCAGATAAATGTATATGGACGCAGTCAGGGTTTGAATCTATACATGCCTCTCAAGTTCTTTCAAATTGGAAAATATGTATTTCTGAGAGTACAGTGAAAGATGGACTGCACATTTTATTGTCAAAAAAGCCTTGATCTTCAAAGATATTTTTTATTGTGGATGTTAACACGTTGGTTACTGGTGTTTATTGTCATCTTTGACTTACTGCCATTCTTCCTAGACATGATGCTTGCATATGACTACTGAATTCAAGAGATGACAATAAGAACTGATCTTGGAAAATGGCATCATTATATTGGAATTTGTAGATTTAACTTCGTGGCCAATGTAATATGTAAAGATATCTCTTTATTAAACGTATACTCGAAGAGATAAACTCTTGTGGGATTTTTTTCATTACCTTGAGACTTGCTTCATGGTTTATGACTTTGCAATGTTTCTTTTGTTTGACATAAAAGGAAATTTCTAAATGACTACAGTATGCAGCCATATTCACTGTACAGAAAAGTAGAGTGTTTGCAATCAATACTTTAAAAAATCAGCGCTAACTTGTACCAAACAGGCAAATAGATGGCAACTTTGTTATATCCATGAAGATAAATATTTGCTGCATTATACTAAATTGAGTGATTTCCTACTTAATTTTGAGCAGAAAGGTCACTCTTAGCTCAATTTTACATTCCAGTGTTAAATATTTTTGTATTGCCTCCATTTTGGCATTTTTCTGGAAGAATGATCTTCACCAACAACGAATTTTGACCATCACCTGATTTTTACTGGCCATGTGGTGTGGCGGAATTGGTAGTCATTGAGGGGAAAAGATGAATTCAACATAATTGCTTTCTACACATTTAAGTAGAGACTTCATTGATGGACTAAATTGTTAGAGCATTCGCCTTGGATGTGGGTGGTTGTGCGTTGGAGAACTTTCAGTCATGCCAAAGACTTCTAAAAGTGGACATTATAGTATAGCTGATCTTGGCTGTAATAATGCTTGTGATTAATTTATCAAAAAAACTGGTTGGCTTTTTATTCATTCCCCCACCCAGACATGTAGTCATTGATAAAAAAAATTTTAACTTCGTTGCAAGTTCTGGTGTTAAACATATTTCATGCTTCTAGACTTAAGACGTTTGGATCAGTTAATTTTGATCTTGAGCAACTTGCGGCCATACAGATTTCTGGATTCTGGACTTTATATGGTGAAAGACAGACACATTGATTTGAGCCTCAGTCTCGGCCAGTATGGGTATGTGAGAATGCTAGCTTGTAGCTTCCATGGGTCAATGGTTCTTGTCAGGGTTCATTCCTCGAACGTTCTTTCACCAGCTTTAATGGCTGCCATGTATATCCCATCATGCACTGAAAAATGGTGTTAAACCATAAAAACAAGTAATGGAAGGAATTTGAGCGATGCATCCTCAAATTCAAATTTCTCATTTGGGTAAGGCAAGAGAAGTAAACTATGATGAGTATTAGTTGGAGCTGCATGCTTGGGACTATATATATATATATATATATATATATATATATATATATATAGATAGATAGATAGATATATATATATATATATATAGAGAGAGAGAGAGAGAGAGAGAGAGAGAGAGAGAGAGAGAGAGAGAGAGAGAGAGAGAGGTTTGACCAGTCTAGTGGTTAGAGTGTCCATCTTAGATGTGGGAGGTTGCGAATTCGAACCCTGGCTAAGTCATACCAAAGACTTACAAACATGGTACAACAGCTGCCTCACTAGGCACTTGGCATTAAGAGTTAAGTGTTAGGTCTTGTCAGTCTGGTGTCAGGATAATGTGACTGGGTGGGACATGGTGCTACATGTCTGCAGTACTCGCCAGTGCTCCAGTACTAGACATCATTATAAACTGCAGACACTGGTTATATGACTGAAATTTTTTTAAAGCTACATTAAAATTCCAAATCACATGCACACAGTCTTGGAAAGAAGGTGTATTACAGCAATCTTAAAGGGGATGAGGCCAAGGCCACTATATACTTAATGCTTTTCTGTCCTTTCTTCCATTTTTATTAAGTCGGGGGGGGGGCTGATACATATCAACTGTCCATGTGAGTTATCTCAGGCCCACTAAGACCTTGTTTGTCCAGAGCAATGATCACATCCAAGCACAGCAGCATCATGAAATTTTTGTACTGACCAATCGTACAAAATCCACTTTTATTGTACAGTTTTCAGTCTTAAAATAGTCCTTTTCTTCCAAGAGCACTTGGAACTAAATAATTATGAAAACAAACCTGCAACTACCTGTCTAGACTCCACTTTTCTTACTTCGCAGAGATAGCAATACTCAGCTGTTTACTTTGTTGTTTTGTTGCACAGAAACAAAATTAGGTTTTTTAGTACCAAAGTAATTGGAGAAAAGTGCCTTGCCCAACACACTAAAGTATCCAGCCTTTGTTTATCTGAGAGGATTCAAAGCAGCACTTTTTCAATTGACGACCAACAAACAGTAACTGCAATACCAGATAGGTTTATCATTTGCTGTAATAATAATTATTCCATCTCCATTTTCATCCGGGGAGGGGGGATCAGGAACTGATGATCATTTTAACTTGGAAGAAGTTAACACTAGCTTTGTATTAACATCACCACCCTTTCACTGTACAGCCAGGAAATGATGTAAATACATGTTAGACTACTGATTTGTATGATTACAAGTCCTGCTGATCCTGGCTATAGTTAATACAATCACAGCATAACTTTCCACTTTCTGGATTCTGGAAACAAGTTTTAAGGGTGTAAAAGGCCAGACCATATAATCTTATGTTTTACCTCTGGTTATTATGTTATATTTTGAACTCGTTAGGCCACTGGCAAGTAGACATAGTAATAAAAAACATGCCTTTCTAGTATGCAATGTTAATTTAATAATTGTACATGCACCATTGACCTCAAACTAATTGTCAGTTGCATATAAGAATACTAATTCTGCAAAAGTTCTTGTCCCAAAGGAAAATGGTCTTTATGCAGATGTTAAAATAAACCATTTCTTTGATGATGCATGTCATTTTCTCTTGTTTGAATTTTTTTCAGGTTTGCTTATGTAGAGTTTGCTGACAAAGACTCTGTGGCCACAGCCATGGCCCTGGATGAATCATTATTCAGAGGAAGGCAGATAAAGGTAACAAAGACAAATACTTTTGGCGTGAATTTTTGTACAAACTGCACTGTCTTAAATGTTTTCTTTTCTGCAAAAATGCAGGACAGCTCTTACTTCACCTCCAGGAGTTAATGTTTTTGTGAGTGTTAACATTATTTGCTACATTGAAAATCCACCTTTCCCAAGCAATTTTTGTGATAAAAAGCAAAGAAAACGGATCGGCCTGCAAAAGTGGGAGTTGAACAAGCAGTTTCCATTGGACGGAGAGATTGGTATCAATTCCCTTTCGTATCACCAACTACTTTAACTTGTGCTAGGAATCATCATTTTAAAAGACCTCACAAAAATCTTGTTCCATTTGATATTTTTCCCACTTCTGAAAGTTCAAAGAGTGTCTTACATAGCTTTGTATGTATTATTTCGGGGTTTTTTTCTTCCCTGACCTGGTCCATAGGACATTCATTCAGTAATGTATACGTCCTGTCATATGTCACTAGAGAATGGCTGAATACAATTACAGACCAGAAAGGTTGTACAGACAAGAACAAAATTATGGATGCGACCTGAGTGAATTGAATTCTTTGACAAAAAGCAGCTGTGACTGACACTTGCTCATCCGGACTGAAAGATTTTTTTAATAGTACCCTTAGCTGATACTGCATAGGTGCTAGACTCTTCTGTACTTCCTATTTTTACTGCTCCGGTGGCCTAATGGATAGGGCATGATACGATATTAAGTGCCATTTATAAAATGTAAACTTGGTGAACATTTGATAAGAAGTAGCACCGATTTCATTCCTCCCAATTTCATTCCTCCCGTGTCGTGCTTATATCTGAAAGGTAAAAATATCAGCTGTGAAGACTATTTAACATTCTGATAAAACCACAAACCAGAAAGTGAAACTTTTTTCAGAATTGGAATTGGAAATAAATAAGATAAACAAGTTACACCCTTAAGAAATCACTGAAACTATAATGTTGGAGAGGGTTAAAGCTTAACTTCAGATTTTCCCACACTGTGCGAATATGGAATTTGAGAGGAGAATCTGAATCTGACAGTAAAGATGGTTGGGGGGGTAACATGATATTGGTATGGCCAGCATTTGATTGCCAGAACTGACTGAAATATTGCTCGACCAACCAATGTTAAATGGCTAAACAATAATCCATTACAGCTTACTATTGCAGAACTGACAATGGTGATACATGTAATTGATATACAATGTTTGCTAATCGTTGTCATGAACTGAATACTGTGGGGGTGAATCAGAGGAATCCAGTGATACACTGGCATACACCATTTTCTGATTGGGGTGGAGGCTGCGCCTGGTCAGCCTAATCTTGGCATATGTAGTCACTGCTCTAACTTGTGTTTCTTTCAAGATGCGAAGCTGACTACCTCCAGACTAAGGATGAGTAACTCCATCCACCTCCTACCTGTTCTCCTAGTTTGAGTAACATATTTGAAGAAGAAACTAGTGTTTGGACTAAAATGTTTCTTCATCAATAATACTTACCAAGCCAAACAGATGAAGACTTGTAACCTCTTCACATCTATATCTTTCTGACAGCCTGCATTCAGCTCTGGTCATAAATGAATGAATGGCTGTTATTTGATGTAAATTACTATATACAAGGGGAGACTACTCTTGTCTGCCTCTTGCACAATTATGCAGACTGTTTAAGGATACTTTATAACTATAAATGAACTTTGGAGAGCTGGGTTTGTGAGGTAGTTGTCATTCGCCTAAGGTATTATGAACAGTAAAGTATTATTGAAGCAACTTAACTACAAAAATCTGTTTTGTTTCAGCACAGACTAGTTGGAATACAGGAAAACCATTATTGAACTCCCTTGCTCAAATGTATATATAACGATGTATTATTTGAACAGCAAAATGATGTTGATCTCTAACTTGTGACATTTAACGCAACAAAATTGCAATTTTTAATAAAACAGTTTGTGGAAATATTGCAGACTTTCAGCAAAAAAAATCTTGCTTTCCAAATTCAGTATGCTGCATTGTTTATTATTGTATTGAGGGATAAAATATTGACAAGATGGTTCTCACGTGAACACATGGAGGAAAGCACATCAGCACCAGACTGTGACATGTTGTTATAAGGAGTACCCAATTTATTGATTTGTACCAGGAATTTGTTAAATATTAAATGTGAAACAAATTAGCTGTTTGAAAAATTAGCCATTTGTACTGACCCCCAAAAAGGACAGAATTGAAAAGCAGAAAGAAAACTTTAAGGCTTTACAAGGAACATAAACACAAGCTTGGTTGAATATGTTGATGACTCTGGGATGGGAGGAATACATGGAAACTATAAATAGAATCAAACAGTTAATATTGTATTATACAGTGTGTGGTTTACATATTTTAAGCAGTATGTTACAGTTTGGATTGAAATTTAGATTCTGTATAATTTATGCTTGGCTGACTTGCGGTTATTGCTTTTCATCTCTGATAGATAGATGTGTGTGTGATTAAATTGATTTTGTGTAAGGTTTAAAATTCTTTTTTTTATTTTTGTTTCATTGTATTTAATTGCAATGAATATTTTTCTTGGATTTGGGATTCTGTTTTTAGTAGTGAGTTATTTTTAGCACAAAGCTAAAGATGAAATAGTAATACGTGTGAATTTTCATGGTCTGTCTTACCTTGGTAAAAAAAAATCAACAGGAAGTTAAAATGATTGGTCAGCATCATGAATATACTTTCTTCATGTGATCACCTTAAACAATATTTTTTATAATTGCTGCTTTTTAAGTGGGTCTCTGTTGGACAATGTGAATAAACTAACATAGTAAGACACCACCTGACCAATCTCACAAGACTTGAGATAGGGTTCCAGAGAATTGTCATTCAAATTCTTGAAGGTCCAAGGTTTATGTAATAATTTTAATTTGTTGCAAAGATTGTTATTTGACTGATTTTTTTTTGTATTCAATAATTTTTTTACCTGGACACTCAACAAGTTGACTTATAAAAAATTCTGGAAGATATTCAAGGAAATTTATTCTGGAATTATTCAGAAACAAAGACTTGATTCAAGTGAGAAATTGTTATTCATAAATTGGACTGAATCTGGCGTCATCGCCTTCCATATTTGTACATCTGGGGGACTCAAACCTGGATTCTTATAAGACTATTTAGTGATGGGACTTATTTTTTTATTCTTAGAATCATATTTGGATTATATTCACCAACTGTAATTTTTATTTGCCAATTTTTACATTGTTGGCTTTCACTCTTTTCATTGTTACTGAGTACAAGTCTTTATCACGTAACTATTTATATCTTTAGGTATGTTCTAAGAGAACTAACAGGCCAGGGCTGAGTACAACCAACAGACCACCTCGGAGTAGATTTAGAAGGCGTGGTGGTTTCTACGGATTTTCTCCCAGACCCAGAACAAGAGGGTAAGTATATTTGTTTGAGACTTAAATTCAGGATCAGGTACTGCTGTTTTTAGCACACTATCCAAAAGACAAGAGAATTACTATACAGCCCTTATCTGACATTCTTTTGTGCTTCATTTGTCCATCAGTACTTGCTTGCGAATGCAGTAAAGGATTATTTTCTGATTAGATTCTGATCTTGCTTGGTTGATTATCATATATCATCAAGATCTTGAGTCGGCATACTGTGACCTCAACACATTTAATGTGATCTTGGTTGAGCTTGTAACCAATCTAGAGGCTATCAATCTCATCAGGTTTTGAACAGAATGGTATCTAAAATCTGTTGCTTAGTGGTTAGAGTGTCCTCAGATGCGGGAAGTCATGGGTTCAATGCCTGGTCGAGTCAAACCAAAGACATAAATATGGCACTAACAGGTGCCTCAACTGACGTTCATCATTAAGAGGTTAGTGTTGTGTTACGTATCAGCTCGTTCAAAGTAACATAAAGAAAGAGTGAAGACAAGTTTTGTATTTTTTAACACAAAAATAATTTATTTTCCTAGAAAAGATGAAAAAATGTAAATATGTAAAAACAAGACTTAGATTTATGGAAACAATCCAAATTGTTTGTTCTAAAGATAAACATAAGTCCTGTAAAAAGTTCTATACACATTCTGAAGTTCAGTTCCGGTCCAAAATGGCGAATGATGATGTCAGACAAAGACTAACAGAAAAATCCAGAATTTACACAGTAAAGCCAGTTTGTATTGTTCCGTTCAAATTTAGAATATTTTCGGAATATGTCTTTGTCCAAACCAGTAATGTTGTTCTTCAGGAAAACAATTATTCAGAAAAAAAAGTAAAATTAGCTCCACTAACAAGAAATGTTGTTCTACGAAGACATGCAAACAAACAACTTCTAGAACAAAAATACCTTTTTTTAAGGTAATAGAAGTTGTAAGATGTTACAATATATACTCCAACTCTGGCTGTGAATCTATGACTGTATGACTGAACGTCTTACAAACTATCTCAGCATATAAACAAAACTAATACGTTGTTTGAATTACATGTGCATGAAGGACATATGCAAATTCGCAATATTTCTGGGCATTTGGAAAGCCTGACCAAGTATCAGCCAATCATTTTCATAGCCATTCCTGAATGTTTACTTGTAATGAATTTGCCATCATAGACAGCACGTACTCACACGATTCACATTTACGACTCAAGTAAAGGTGATGTTTTTAACAACATTGACTGATATTAATATAATCATATTAATAACTACAGCTAATGAAATAAAATGCAATAAAAAGATTTATACAGAATTGATTCCTTAAAACACTATTAAACTACAGGGTCATAACAGGACTGGTTGGGATAATGTGACTGGGTGGGACATCGTGCTACATGTCAGCAGCATGATGCCCCATTGCTAGACATCACTATAAACTGCCACACTGCAAACATAGCGATATGACTGAAAAATTGTTAAAGCTACATTAAAAATCTGACATCTCATAATCACATAAACATGTATCAAGAATCATGCATATAAATTGAGTGATCAAGCATCTGATTGGCTGAGCTTTTCACTGTTTGCATTTTTGTTTCTAAACCAATCTTGATGACACTTTCTAATTAGGTTTGTCTATAGATCTTAAATGGGTTTAATAGTGAGTTACATCCAGTCATTCTAATAAGGTGGTCTTCCATCTGGTTGGTAGAGCTTGAGATCTTTCATCTAATTGACTTAGCTTGTTGAGTGCTTTAGTTCTTGGTGCCAATAAAGGGTTGCATTTGTCAATAAATATGGGCATCAAATTTTATCAGATTCAGTGACAAATTTAATCTTGAAATTGTTTCCACCTATGCATAAAAACCATTGACTAAATGGAAAGGAGAAATGGATAATATGACAAAGTTCAAACTTGAATCCAAATACAATTTAAATACTGAATGTTTTTTAAATCCTCCTCGTGTAAGCAGTGTCTTGTTTCTTTATGATGGTTGGACTCTTGCAGCCTGAGTAGAACCATAGAATGTCTGGGAGTGTATTTGACCCATTATTGGATAGATATATTGTGAATAAGTCCAACATAAAGTCCTTGTTTAGTAGATTATGAAATTTACTTGTCATTTATTATTTCAAATGCCAGACATTTAGAATTTTTCATCCCATTCTCATCAGTCTAAAACAAGTTACATGTCCATAAAAATAAACAGATTTAGATTACAGATTTTAATTTTGTCAAATCTTCATTGCAGTTAATAATCATTAACTCACCAGATCCAGAGAAAAATAAAAGTGTTTAATCCAACCCCAAGTTTTTAGACATTGTAAAATTTTATTCAGGTGGGGGGAGGGGATCCAAACACATGGTTAGAAACAGCATACGGACATTAATACCTGTACATATATATATTCATACCTAAATCCTGACAGCTCTTTCTGTACTGTGACAGTTTAAAAGTTTTATTCTTTATTTTCTATTCCAGACGGTACAGACGAGCCACATACTACTCTCCTTACTGAAACTACTTGACCACCTCACGAACAGGATTCTATTTATTTAAAAGTTATTCCTAATTCTGGATCCAAAAAAGCCATTTGCACATTTGTGAGGAAGAGAAGATTTTTAAAAAAATAAAAGAAACCCTCACAAATTCATAAACTATTTCTGCATTGCATTTTTCTCTAATATGATAATTTGAAGTTTTAAATTCAGAAATATAAAAATGTTGAAAACAAAAAAAAGAAAAAGAGAATGTAATAGATGTATATGAGGCATTTTTTTAATGAGCCAAGCAAATCCAGGAGACCATGCGTTACACTTCAAAGCGGTAAGTATTTTATGTGCATATGTTTGTGTTTGAAGCAGCTCAAAAAAACATAAATTTTCATATTTTTTTATCATGGGAACATTCACATCTTTTTTCCTTTTGTATGGAGAACTCTAGTTTTTTTTCTAAATCTAAGTACAGCCTTTCCTAAGCAGGTGTCTCTTTGAATTGATAAATATAGCAAGTATAAGGAAGTGGCTATCGATGGGAGTTGGAATGTAAAAGGAACACACAATACGGAAACTCCCCAAGCAAGCCCAATATAAGGATTTTGTTTGATTGGGATAGGTGACTAGCGGAAGGTTGCAGTATACATGAAACCTGCTCAAGTTAACACTCCATATTAATTATGTATTAATTACATATGCTCATTGTTGCACTATAAAAAAAATAAATTTCACCATCAATTTCAACAGTTACACAGATGACACTTATTCCTTGTGAAAGATATTGTTATGGTCATCACATTATTCTATAAACTGTTGTCATTTTAGTTGATTTTACAATCAGGACCATGTTGGGGTCCGGTCCATTCCCTCCTTCAGTAGATATGGACATATTATTTGTTTAGCAAGCATTATTGAAAAGTGTGAAGAATTTGGTTGAAGTTTTTCATTTGTATATATTTTCAAAACCCCTTGATTGACTCTGATTATCCTTGGCAGGAATCGTTTTGAAATCAAGATAGTTCTTTCCATGGTGTGCCTGCTCGCTCATTTGTCTTAGGGTTGAGATAACATACAATTTTTTAGGTTTTGATTAGTTTTTCCTGTGCTTGATTTTTTTAACCCCATAATCATGCTTCTCAAGGATCATTATGACACTGCAGAATTTAATCTGTGATATTAGGTTGCTCCTTTTTCTCTTGGGTCAAGGCCAAAAATTTTCATCACAGGGTTTTGGTTCGCTTTTATTTTATTTGGCTATATTTTCTAAACCATTTCATGCTTTGGATGAATTCAGATGCTTAGACATGTCTCGTCACATTCATAGAAAATAAAATGCATTTTGTTTTGTATGACGGTTTCTGTTTATTGGAATATATTCATGAACCCCTGAGGAATTTTCTTCATACTTGTGATTATGAAGCAAATGATCATCCTGTTTTTACCCTGGGAAATGTTGTGTTTAGGTTTTAATCAAATTTTTTTCCTTTGTTTACATTTTCTAAGCCCATTGAATTTTCAGTGTGCTTTGAATAAATCGTTATGAAGGTAAGACGATTTATTCAGTGATGTGCTCACTTGGGTTTTACAACAATTTTGAACATGTACTTAAGCATTTCCATTGTAGTTGTGCAGTTTTTACTGCAGTGAGATTGGTTTTACCCAAGTTTACAGCTTTTGCCCATGTGTTATCCCCATTCATACATTTGTTCCATTTATACCTGGCAAGCAAGTGTCTTTTTTGGTAACCACATAAATCTCTATCATTTTGCTGAACCTTTTTTTGTATTTATTTTTTTTCAAGACTATGAAATTTCCAGTGAGAATAGTATGTCTTAAATTGAGTAACAACCTTTACTTGAGAGAGAGTTATATATCTGTGTTTGAGTTATATATCTGTGCATGTGTGAAGAAAGTGTGCACAATTCACATTTGATTGAACTTCCCATCTGAATTCATATCACAATATTGTTAATTCACCAGCCTGGTTCTCCCCAAACAATGTAATTTTACCAATGACCATCCATCATACCGTGTGAGGATTTTCATTTGGTTCAGTTTCCAGGCGATTTGACCAGGCATGTTCTGTGAACATATTTCTGGTTCTTTATTAATTGCAAAAAATTCATTACATATAAATACATTATTGTTGTATGTTATTTATATTGGGTATTGATTCAAGTGTCATAATGTGCAGTACTTTGTACTCGCATGCAGATTTGCAAACTGCATTGACCCATCACACAGTGTTCTTGTAGTTCTAGTCTGTGCAGATTGTTTGGAATAATCAATAAAACAAACAAAAAACCTTTGCTTTCATAATACAAAACTGGTGATCTTTATTGTGTGAAGTTGGTCCTGACTTGTCTGCAGTTTTGGGGATAAATTTAATATTTATATCTGGCTGACATCTATCTCATACTTTGTGTTTCTCATACCTGTGTGCCTCTGTCACTTGGAAATAGTATTTCCCACATGTATGCAGTTTATTTAAAAACCTTTCTTCAGGAGTTACATTAAATTTATAAAGGGTATTGATATAGATACAAAATACTTGCCAACTTTTGCCTCCAATTACTGTTAACCAACTTTAATTGCACCTGCCATATTTCATGATATCCAGCTGTCAAATAGTTTTACTTATTTTCGAGTTTTTATTAGTCTTTGTTACTTTCTTAAATTCTTTATCTGTTGCCATTTTGTTTTATAAATGTAATTATCCTTGAACTCGGAAGATCTGGAGAATGCTACAAAAAGTCAAAAGAGAAATAGGTTGTCAGTAATACAGATGTCTCTTTTTAATATTGAAGGGGGGGGTATTATGATCTTGGTAGTAATTCTGATACAATAGGCTTTCTGGTAAATACAGTATCAATTCACTTAAATGTCCAAGTTTGTATTTTCTGTTGAGGTGCAGTGTTTGAAAAGCCTGATTTTAGATCCATAACAGTAAACCAGTAAAAAGGAGTAGAATTCTACAGTACCTTTAGTAGATTTTCTTTTCATGATATTTGTCCACTGAGTGCAGCTCATTGTTATTTGGCCCACTCTGTCCGTATGTATGGCAAGTTGTATCCATTTGGGGGCTCCTTGAGGGTTGGGCTTTTTTTTTTCATTGGTGGGAGGCTTGCATGTTTTAACATACAAATATTTTTTTCCAGCATAACGTGTTCTTGTCTTTTTTCAGGAAATTGCTTGATATTACATTCTCTTACACTTGAAAGAAAAAATACACAAAAAAAGTGTTTATCTTATATATAAAAAAAGACATTGTATAACAAAAGCAAGAAATAGAAAAGAGGAAAATGTATATTAAAAAAAAGATGAACTTGTATGCATGGGCAAAAAAATAAATGTAAAAATTTTCAATAAAGATGAATGAAAGAATTTTGTTGGATTCTTTTGTTACATTTAGGAGTCAGAGCTAAACATTCTAAGTCATTTTAAATTGAATTCATTTCATCTTGCTTGTGATATGATCGTTTATCGGAACCCAAGTGGTTACTTGAAGCAGATGGTTCCTAAAAATATAAATATATCCCATCTAAAATATTGTCTATTCAAATTTTGTGCTGTTATGACTTTTACTTTTTAAAAATTGTCTTTATAACAGATCTGCCTGTATTGCGTTGTCTTCCTACCTTCAGTTGTTGGTACATCTAGTGTCCTCCCATACACAAATAATCGCTCCAGTGGCCTAGTGGTTAGAGTGTTCGCCTCTGATGCAGGAGGTGGTGGTTTCGAACCCCGGCAGAGTCATACCAAAGACTTACAAAAATGGTACTGACAGTTGCCTCGCTTGGCGCTCATCATTAAGAGGATTGTGTTATGAATGGGTGGGACATCATGCCCCAGTATTAGACATCACTATAAACTGTCACAATGCAGACATAGCAAAAGAATTTTAAAGCTATGTTAAAAATCTAAATAAAATAAAAATATACACAATTGTCTTGCAGATGGAATTAGCACTTTCACAGAATTCTTTTAATTTGTATTTATATGTATACAACAGTGTTCAGGCCAGAACAAAATTGTAATTTCTAGATGAACTGGTATTTTCCCAGTATCATTATTTACCCCAAGTCTTTCTGCATTGGGACAATACCCATGTACAAGGTCCATTTTTGTGGTGATTAAAAGTACTGTCATTCCACAAGCACTGGGATTACCCTGGATTCTTTCATTCACCAATTTTGTCAACCATATGGTTTTAAAACTTTGCTTCACCTTGTAGATTTCGAGATGGAAAAACTGGAATCAAATTTAAAGGAAAAGTAATATTGGCATGGGTAAGCTTGATTTGTCCTTAATGCTGAATTCTGCTGTCCATTATAAGATTCCATACAAAATTAATATCCAAGCTTTTGTTTATTATGGTTAACTCTGGTATACGGTTTAAAAGGTAAACTGGTTTGTACAGCTTTGGAAAATCGTTGCAGTTGTAAGGTTTCCTTGAAAAAGTAATTTGTTTCAATGAAAATAAGTTTGTATCCTTGAAAAAAAAAATTATTTGCTGAAAAAATCCAGACCATTTGAATTTACAAGAGGGAGTCCAAAATGTTTATACTAAACAAAATATATCAAGCCAGCTTTTTGAAAACAAAATTAAATGAAAATTTTGGTGGTTTAGCGGCCAACACTGGTAAGAGGAAACACTCTGCAAACTATCTCTGCCCATCAAAATATCTTGAAATAAACTTGCTAGTGCTAAACCTTTTGAACTAAAAGTATGTATTTATGATGGGATGTAACTGCAACAAACAAGACTTGTGACTCCCAAGTCATTGCAGTAGGAGTAATACTTGACGGGCTGAAACTTTTGAAAACTAATGATATTTCACAAATGTGGAAGATGGCTGAAATTTCATATTTTGTTGTGATGGTAAAGACCCAGAGGTCATGGATAGAATTTTTCTTGTAGGTTTTTCTAGTCGTCTTTTCTGGACAGAAAGCTTCATTTGACAAATTCATGTAAACAGTTCAGTGTTAAACTTAGATTAGTGGCGACTTTAATAGTTATAAAAAAAGTGCATTGTTTTATTGTTGTAAATACACAAATTTCCAGAATTCAAGATTGGTACACAGTTTATCAAATTGGAAAAATAAAGGGAGAAGTCAGAGTAGATATTGAAAACTAGTAAACTGGGAGGATAATTGTTGAAAGTAAGCATTATTGCACACTGCTGCATCAAAATGAATTTATCAAATGATGATGGTGAAATTATTCATGGCTTAAACCTGAAAACATCCACATTGGAATCAGTAGATAATGCGATGTTCGGAACTTGAGGGTTCCTGCAGATCATGGAATCCTGGAAAAGTTTTGGAATTTAAAAACTAAATTTCAAGGATCTTGAAAAGCTATGGAAATTGTCAAAACCTTGCAAAGTTTTGGAAAAGTCATGGAATTTGAGACCATGGAGTTAAAAAAAAAGTTATTCAAATTTCATAGAGCACTATGAACCGATTAAATGAAATGGTAAAATTACAATCAAATGGTTTCAATTCATATAACAAGAGTAAGTTCCCTTAATAGAAGTATCATGTGAATTCCATTGTAGTTCGCTAAATAAAAGAAAGCAATTGGAAAATAATGTTTTTGTTAATATTGTAAATAGGAACACATACAAAGATTACATTTATCATCGGATTATGACATGAATTACAACATAAAGTCAGTGTGCTAGCCCAGATAAATTTAAAATGTACATATTCAAAATCTTTGTTAACTTTTTGTTATTTTAGATTGAAATATGTCATTCTTTATGTTCATTTACTTGACAATGCAAGATAGTGTGGTCCTTGCGTTTTATGAAATGGCCCTGGAAAAGTCATTGAATTTGTTATTGTTAAGTCTGCAGGAACCCTGGAACTTGTAAGCTTTGACAAAAAATCGGGCTTCCTGAACGGTAAGAAAAATTCCTCCCCACGAAGACGTAGTAATAATTGATGGACGGAAAATAACTTGCCATGCATTACTCCAAACAAGCAATGAGAAAAGTTAATTATTATCGGCCTATTTTGACAACATGCTCTTGGTACACCTAAATTTGAAAATTGATGTAACGGGTTTGAAAAAATAATTTCAAATATCTGTCTTTTAACTTTACAGAGAAATTAATTGACATTTAGCAAGTGTTCTTTCTGCTTCAGTCGTTTACATGCAGAAAGATTTAAATTCAGAGGGTATTGAGTGCTTTTCTTTTTCAGAAAAACGATATCTATACAACAACCAAAAAATAAGACGTACACAAAAGTTGAAAAGATTTGAAAACTTGATTTATTTAAAGTATTCACTAGTGGCATGAAAAGGACATGAATCGCTGGACAGTTTGGAACAAGATGAAAACGTAACCATTTACGACGTGCCGTCTCGATATTAGAGGTGTAAGCACAAAGTTTAAATACAAGTATAAAGGACCATCCATACTTAAACAGTTTCCAGAATGTGACATTGGGGAAAAAATATTAAAAAGCACTAGGGCATAGAATATGTGCAGTCTTGCACAGCATGTAAAAAAAAATGCAAAAACATAAAGAAAAAGTACATTCAGTACCCTCGCTAGTAAAAAAAAAAATGTTATGTCATCAGTTAAAGCCAAGCGTGCGCAATTCTTTACAGTCAGAGGGTACAACTTTAGTGCCTGTTTATAGACCGCATCATTTCGTAACAAATATGCCCTAATCTTGCAATAATAAGAGGTTATGATCCACAAATTTAGAGAAAACAATTGTTAAAGCAATTGCCAATCGGTATCACGATGGCGACATTGATTAACAGGACTTGAAAGAAACAAGTCATGATGAACTTAAAACCGGTTCAGAACAAGAAAGTAAATTATATAACAGTTGCCTCTGAATTAAAAAACGCTGTTTGTTACTACTAGTTGTGTTTGTGATTATATAATTTAAAAAATTCCTTTGGATAATGAATTCTCTAATACGTTGCAGTTCCTGATGACGCAAACAAGAAATCTAAGTCGTATTTCTTTAAGATGTGTGCGGAAACCAATCGGATTAAAATCAGATCACCGCTGTTATATATGATGTCTTATTTTATCAACCAATCAGATGCAGTCTAGAATGTTCGAGTTTGGAGACAGCACTGTGGACGGAGAAGTTAATGTGTAAGGAACGATTTGATTCACTTTCAGGTTTTTGAAAGCTGCATTTCCAATGGCCAATTCAAATGTCACCAGAACATAATCCTAAAGCGGTCGACGTCAGATCTTTACGCATGACAGCGGATATACGATTGCATTCAGATTGGTGTGAAAATCCGTTACATCCAAGGCAGCATAAACATAAGCCAGATAAAATTAAAAAGGATACGAATATATAATAAATGCATTAGTGTCTCTTGGAGCAAATTTCTTTATACGTGAATAAATTCTCTAGCATCTTTAAAATTTATTTTGATTTTTAGTGAAATAAAACGCTTAGATTATTACTATGCAAACTTGGGCTACAAAATATAAATATTGTCTACTGCAGTATAATTTATGCAACTTTGAAATTTTACATTTTTAAGAACTACAATTTTTTTTTTAATTTACCATAACTTATGCGGAAACATTTCGTTGCAAATACTGCATGTTTGTTGGATGTTAGCAAGGCGGCATGTCACGTGATTTGGTAGGCGGAGCTATCTATCATCTCGCGTAAGGTCAATTATTGTAATGCGAAATATAAATACCTATTCCGTGTGCAGGACAAGTGATCATAACGGGCAAGATTTCATATATAGAGGATCTCAAATGGGTAACGATTTAATATCGAATTTATGAAACAAGTTGAATAATGTCCAGCTTTGGCGAGCAAAAGCTGGATATTATTCGACGAGTTTCATAAATTTAATATTAAATCGTTACCCATTTGAGATTCTTTTTATCACAGTTTTTATTTCAGTGGACATTATTTAGATTGATAGAAGAACGAATAATTTCGTTCATTCTGACAGGCGGTGTACCTTTCATTTGTTGTGCATAAAATATAGCCCCGAATAAAGTTGAGCTAGTAAAATTAAATTGTACTGTTTTACAAACTATAAATCAAAGAAAAAGCTTCCATCCGAATAAACAGAACATTTTGTAACCACAAAATCATTTTTTCAAAATAGAATTATAAATGCGATGTGATGCTGTCGCATTGTTTTACGGTAAGCAGTCACAGTTCAGCAGGCCGTCAGTAGAAATATACGTGGCCCCTAAAATGTGTTTTAAAATGTTACATTGTTGCGATTTTCATGTGAAATTGATTACCGGATGCAAAAAGTCCCACATTTACTGTAATGCATCTGTGACCTGATATTTGTAGTGCTTGATTTGAAAAATAGACTGCAAAGAAGACGTCATCGAATTTATTTTTTATATCGGATTTACATCCATATATGCTACGTAAAGATGCTGTAGTTGGATAAAGATCTAACAGTTAGGAGACCCATTCATGTCCAGATTATTCTCCGAACAGAGGTGAGTTTGTTTACTTCGTTAATTTAACATTTAAACCAAGCTTGTATATACGATGAATTCTATATCTATGTTACTGATATACGCACCCCCCACACACACCCCGCTATCCCTTAGTTTTATTCGTTATTGTCGTTCTTGTCTTGTAGTTTTATGCCATTTTTCTTATGATGATATTGTTAAACATGACATAATGAACCTATGTGGTAGTAGCATATCCATATTGACACAGCCGATATGATATTTCCTCAATTTCCGGTTGCGAGTCGAGTTCAAAAATGGCCGGCAAAAAATGTTGATTCAGATGGAAACATTCCAGAAGGCGGGGTTAAAAACGTTTTCCCACGGTCGCAGCCAATCATTAAAGACACTAATGCACAATAATTTCATGATCTCATCTGGACCAATCAGAATCACATAAAGTGATATGTTCACAAGTATAATATCAAAAATATGAACCTGCACGCACTGTAGGAAAACAATACCGACTATGTGATAAAGACAGAGACGTGTTGCAATCTTTAACACTTTTTGACCTTTCTGGCAAGGATGCAAACATTTCTTAGCAAATGTAAAGTTCGAAGTACGTACGATTGGCCTAAGCAATGATCCTAACTTAAACAATTCAACAAATTCCAGTTACAATAGTTACTTTGGGCCAATAAGAATAATAGTGCAAGACAATGGTGGGAAATGAAAGATGTGCCTCGTTTAGTTTACACATAAAACAAGAGCCGGAAAAAGTTTTCTCTTGTATTGCAACAGATGATGTAGATTAAAAATAAATTTACAAGTGATATCCCGTGTAGTATACAAGTAAAACTGACTGACAACAAGAAATTATAGGTTTAAAAAGCACATTTAGAAATTAGTTTCGCTAAGTTGAAGTATGACACCATCTTGTACAGATTGTAGCATACTGAAGCTCAGGCAAGTTGTGCTGCATCTGTTGGTGTAAATGTTGTCCCCAAAGCCGACTGTTTGAACCAAAATGGTCTGATCTTCCCACTGTATTGTGCTGGCAATGTCACATTGCTCTCGTTCTTCCTAGTCGGACAAAAAAATTTAGATATCGAGCACTCCAAAGAATCATTAGTCAAGTGGGATCAAACCCACGACCTCCCGCATCCGAGGCGGATGCTCTAACCAACTAGGCCACCGGCGCGGTTTTTATGTAGTTTGGTAAAAGTGTGCTATTTAGTTTTAAAATTTATTTTAGGTTAGCACTCATCACAATGGATTGTTTGGTAGGTGATGTGGGTAGTTAGTAAAAGGATATGTTTTCCTTCACGTCCAAGCTTGAGAGATATAAATCGCAGCGTTCGTCATTCAACATTCAATAGGATTAGTATACAACGTTCTGCACTCCGCCTCGTGATCCATCGCCTTCCCGCGCTAGGCACAACTACAGTCTAAGTGGCACATGCAAATAAAAAGTAGCCGGAATCCATAATGGCGCTTGGACTTTAAAGTGATAGAACACCGTTTTACTAGCATACTACTAGGGAATAAATCTTTTAACAACAGTATTTTTTGTTGTTGTTATTCAATCTCTAAATTGATATTTTAACATCCGTAAGTTGTAATGTCATAGAAAGCTATCTTTTTGCTCATTATTTCTGAACAAACGAAAATATTCCGCACCTTAATGTATGCCAAATGACGATAGAGCTTACATTTTCGTCGCATGTAGTTTCTACACGGCCAACATGGAACAGGCAAAACTCCCGCTTTGCTATGTCTAAGGTAAACTTTACAACACTTAATACGTCAAGAGTTTGTTACCAAACATCCACAACTGATATAAAGATCATGGTAATTCATTTTCATTATAAGTATACTTATGGCAACGCACTTCTTTAAAATAAAATGTATGCATGGCCTGTTTCCCTTTTTATTCCCTGCGCTTACGAATGGCACTTGTACGCTCATGGCGCATACCAAAAAATTATTTACGAGCATTAAGAAACATGCTAGAATATGGCACCAGGACATACCGCTGGCCCCATGTCATTTGTCTGCCTGTCTCCAGATTAAGGATGTATGATTTAAGATTCTGTACCAAATAAGAATAATGCCTTTTAAATCATTCCACCACATCTCTGCTGGCTACACCCGCCCTCTTCCTCCTTATTGAAGGAAAAAAATCAAAACAGATAACAGATCTAAGTCATCCACAATGCTATCTTTTTTAAGATTACCATCTGCATCATCGGTCTTCCTTATAATTTAAAGTCTGCTATTTTGTCAAAGTAAGTTCCAGTAATAACTTTGGGTGTTGTGCCTTTCTTCTCCCTCTGTATAATTTACTCTGCTTGTATATGTTGCAAGGTTGTTGCTATATGTCAATTTCTAAAAGTGACCAGAGCTGCATTTTCCTGTTTTAATGTTCTCTTTCTTAAACAATGTTCTCTCTACCTTACTGTCCTCGTATTTATTTTAATACACTTTTGTTATTATTGAATGTCAATTCTTGTCAGGTAACATTAAAACGAAGGTACTGTTTATAATTTCGACATATTATCATCTCTGGCATTGATCCAAACAAACACTGCCAGCCGACTCATTCGAGAGGTAAATTACTGTGTTTATCGTTTTCGGTCTTTGTCTTTGATAGCGAAGAAAATCCTTTTAGCTTACTGTTTTTTGTTTTAAAATTGAATATTTATAGCCATGAATATGTTTTCCCTTACCGAAAATTGGTCATCAAGTATATCTAAACAAGAGTAACTTTTGGTTTAAAAAAAAAACAAAAAACAAGTAGATGAAAGAGTAGATAAATAGTACTAAAGGTTCGCTGCATTTGATGTATAATGGTTCAACAATTTAATACACATTTAGAGATATATCGAACTAATTTCACTTTTCCTAATGTCCTCTGTTTCCCAAATATTTATCAAAACAATAACGGTATTTGTCTAACATGAATGACGTCAGTGTGCTCTATGGTTGGCTAATAGAGATTGTACGTTATCTAAAACTACTCACCATGTTTTATTTACATTAGTAAACATTTTTGTTCTTAATCCATTCAGTTTGATGTATGTGCAAGGTTCCTCTTAGAGGCTACTGTTTATCTTTGTGCAGTGTCAAATGTTCAATCTTGCCAAACACCAAATGTTTTATTTTCACTAACTTCTGTCCAAATTCAGAATGTAAAATATATCATAAATCTCATAAATGTTTAGTTCTAATAATCATTGAAGCTAACTTTAATGTATCTTGTTATGTAGGAAAATCCTCTAAGTTCAATGAATCTTCCTTAAATCAGTTTGCTATAGTTGAGCTTTTACAGAAATATGTTGTCTAATTTTTCTACTGAAGACCTTTAAATATAGCTCATTATCCTCGAAAGGTTCAAAAACTTGTTTGGGTACCGCTATAAAATCTATATTCATTTACTTTTCTTTTTAATTTAATTTAATTTTTTTATTGTAATGTTTACGTAACATTTCTGCCGATTCACCCTCCTAAATTCATTACTAGAGGTCGTGATTGGTTGGTTATCGCCTTATTTTGATTTATTTGACTCGAAATATTTTAGAATTGTTTCTCTTGTTTCATGTTTCGTCTGTAGTTTGATTTAACGTCACGTTATTAGATATGTCATGCTGACAAACAGGAATTAAGGCCCTTTTCTAAGGAAAACACCGAGACAGCAAACTGAGCTTGGCCGGGACGGATTACGAACGAGATATATATTATATTATATTATATTATATTATATTATATTATATTATATTATATTATATTATATATATATATATATATATATATATATATATATATATATATATATATATATCTGCTGCATGATGCAAAGTGCTAGCCATCACTATAATCTGCAACACTACAGACATTTTAGCGGTGTAACTGAAATTTTTTAAAGCTACGTTAGAAATCCATATCTCACACACACACACACACACACACACACACACTATTAGAGCAGTGGTTCTTAACCCAAATATCACGATTGCTGCATGATGCAAAGTGCTAGACATCACTATAATCTGCAACACTACAGACATTTTAGCGGTGTAACTGAAATTTTTTAAAGCTACGTTAGAAATCCATATCACACACACACACACACACACACTATTAGAGCAGTGGTTCTTAACCCAAATGGCACGATTTAATTTCGGGCGATATGCTGTTTTGAGTGGATCGCCGAGATGGACCTTGATAATTTCAAAGTTTCTACCCAATCGGTATTTTTTTATTTATTTTTTTATCATGGAGAGTTGTGAGGCTAACTCCACAAACCTAATCTGTGTCCCTGCCTAAAAATTTTAAGAACCGCTGAATTAGAGGAAAGAACACTTTTCAAAATGTATATACAGGATTATGTCGCATGATTGCATTTTATCACCGAATAAACAATATTGGATCTCACTGGTTGCATGATTTATCATCCGGTTTAGCTTTTACAAGATTTTGCTTGCATAGGGCCTATGAAACAAAATACATTTATATGTATTTACAAAAGTAAAGACGATCATTTTATTCAGAATTTGAACGCAGATTGATATAACTTTACAAGAGCAATCTTATAGTACCTTCTTAATTTTGGTTTTCAAGATTTTAGACAGGTTTTAAATTTACACAATAATTAGATTGGTTTTTAAAATATCGGAACATTACCGCATGTATGTTAGAGACAGAAGCGGATACTTGGATCAATCCACTTAAAACCTCGAGAATGATTAGGGCATGTTAACATTCTTTAATACTAGACGATCTATCTCATATTTTTCTCCACGACAACCCTCGTGCAGGCGTAGAAAATATTCCATACCCAGTCAAATTATTGAAAAAAATCAAACATGATAAAACTTTTTTTGTAGAATGTCAGCAACGCTGTCATCTTTATATATATATATATATATATATATATATATATATATATATATATATATATATATATATATATATATATATATATATATATATATATATATATATTCTTTAATTCTATGACTGGCCTATACTATAATAAGAGAAAATGCATGGTCTATTTCTATTCATAAAGTCAAGGTCGATCGAATGCCCAAGTTGACTTCATCCTATTTTCGGCTAAAAAAATCTATGAGTTTTGGAATACAAGTCAGATCAACATCTTTTGATCTAGGAAGTCCATTTGTACCGCAGAAGATCAGACTGCCCTAGTTGGTGATTGGTTCGATAAAACAATTTAAAAAAAAAAAAAAAATATCAGCTTTACAATTTCAACGTTCACAGTAGAAATACTTAAGAACTCCTGTCATAACGATCACAAAACCGGTACAGCATAGAGTGGAAACACTGCGCATTTAATTCCTTTCAAAAACCACTCTATACGCAGCATAATGCGAAATACTACAGTAGTCAAAGATACCTTTCTGGATTATTGTAAATTATTTAAGGACTTGGATATTTAACAATTTCGTTGGATTACATCAAAACATTCAGAGCCGTTTTGTGACATCCACCTTTCTTTGGATTTACGTTGAACAAGTAAAAACATTTGTATATTCAAAGGGTATTTCTTACGTGGAGCTGTCACCTACGTACATTAGAACCTTTCATTTGGAATACGTTCGGAATGTTTTCGGATTATGTGAAATTTATAGTACTTTTAGGAAATTCTTGGAATCCGTACCATACTTTAAATTATTTTTAATTCTTATAATTTTTTTGCTTTATATTTAAGAGAAATAAATTATAATTGGACTATAAATTGTTTGTTGGGGTTTTGCTTCTTTTTTCTTGTTATG
>JAEAOA010000820.1:1462500-1477500 GCA_016746295.1 Potamilus streckersoni | reverse complement strand
AAAACAAAATTTTTGTGTTCCTTCTGTTCGTAAGAGTCAAAATCTTTTTGCCTCTTCCCATAATGCACCAACGGTGACAGAACCGACTTGAGTTAAACAATAGTAGCCGAAATCCAAACATATTCTTTACTCGTTTTTCGGTGAAATGCATTATATAATATTTGCTCAAGATGACCGCAGCCAGCTTTTCCACAGGGTCTTATCTATAGCAAATGTAAATTTAATATCGTCGATCAAATAAGTTCCAACAAATAAAAAAAAATCGAGGAAAAACAAATTAAACCATTTACTACCCACTTTATGAAGAAGCATATAAATCAATGCAAAGTATTTTTTTCGATGGAATCATATTACTCTTGATTGGTTTTCACATGGAAATAGGATCTCCACAAAGAAACCGCTTCACCTGCTTAATTATCATGAGCTATTTTTGGGTTAGGTCCCAATTGCTTACAGGTGCCGTCTTGTCAGTCTACGAAAGACGCGGAGATGGGGAAGCAAACTGCTAATCTTCGATTTGGTTATTTAACTAGTCCCCCTCCCCACCCCATCCCACCCACAAAAAAGATAAAAGAATGGAGTCGTATTTTGTAGGTTTCATGCTAATGTAAATACAGTAGAAAGTAATCCAGTTACCCAGAACACCAAAACGAATAAATCCGGCACTGGACAGACCTGTTTAGGAAATATGTTTTCAAATCTTATTATTGCATCAGTATGAATCAACTGTGGTGTGTATTTGGGGGTTGCACTTTCCTTTTATTGGCTCAGTATTCAATAATAACCCAGTTGTGTTCCTCACAACACCATCCCAAAAACTTAAAAGATTTATGGTTTTCAGTCAGCGACTATATTATGAATCAACTACTAAGTAACAATCTCATACAACAAAGTTGCGTGTGTGTGGGTATATATATATATATATATATATATATATATATATATATATATATATATATATATATATATATATATATATATATATATACTTACTAACTGCAGGAAAATTAAGATGTTATCAATAAATTGCTACCTGCGCACCAATGTTAATAAAGTATGTTAATGGGGCATTCAAACTGGATTCCTATCTCTTTTCACAAGAAAAGAAGATGCAGCTTTCGAGTTCATCGGTTTTTCTGCATATCAACTAGAATCGTTCCTTTTGTGAATCTCAATCGAGGAAATCTTTGATGTCGCCATCTGAAATGAGGAAGCGTCAATTATTGATAAGGTCGCTTTGAACGAACGTTATCTCCTCCTCCCCTTTCCCTCTTTACTGACAATTTTCGTGAAATAAAGCTTATAGGGCTATTTGCATTCTAATGGATTATTACAGATCAGATCGGCTTTCTATACTTTGTGGGTACAATAAAATATTTATTGGACGGCTGAATGGAAGGTAACAATTTGTCGCGTGCCTCGTCCCTCTTCGCGGCTTTAAGGCAAAGGGAATTCTATGTGGCAAATGCTTTAATGCTGTCTGTAATAGAGACGGTAGAGTGCATTCAAATATACATGAAATTTGAAAGTTTAGAGATGTTGAAAAATAAATAAATAAAAACTGTAAATAAATTCGTTCATAGGACATTCGAACTGCTTTTTTTCTTAGCGTATATTTTCTTGTCATATGCTTCGTTACGTTTCTAGAAAGAGCGTCATCCGATAAAATCGAAAGCGAATTTTTGTTGTTGCTTGAACATGGTTCATGTGATAAATGGATTTTTTAACAGCATAAATGTGCTGAGCTCATTAACACCACAAACAAAATCAATGCAGCAATTCAAAACTATACATGCGGCGCAAAAGTTATAAAGAGTAGGAAATAGAGTGCTTAATTCTGACAAATTTGTCAGCGGATTTATTCCTAAGCACTCTTTTAAGCAATGTTTACGTCTTTGCAATTTTATTTATATACTATTCAGTGTGTATATACACGGGGTATCATGTTTGTAGTGTGTTATCGATATATATATATATATATATATATATATATATATATATATATATATATATATATATATATATATATATATATGCTTTGATTATATATGTATATGTATATATATATATATATATATATATATATATATATATATATATATATGTGTGTGTGTGTGTGTGTGTGTGTGTGTGTGTGTGTGTGTGTGCAATACCTTTTTTCTTCTGCTAGCTCAAGAAACGTGTACAGTTTGTGCTTACAAGAAAACATAAACTTAAACAAAGGTCATACGATCAATCAACCACGTCATTAATTGGTCAGTATCACTCTTAAGAGAGAAGGTATATTTCAAATGGAAGAAACATCGAGTACTTATCCACTTTCCCTAGATACCTGTACACAGTTTCTTGAATGGAATTTAGACTGTACCCATGTATTTTGCGCACGATGTTTTAACACGATTGAGTATGTATACTTTTCCAGTTTTTTAAACCAAACTTAAATTTGTAACTATAAATATTGACAACACTTGAGTTGATTTATACTTGAGCAGGTAAATGGATTTTCATTTAGTTCAGAAAACATCTGCTTTATAATATATCGAGGTATAAGCGGAAATGCCTGTATTAAATGGTCATTTTTCGAAAGTCGTTGAGCGTATATCTTGCACGGTATTATATGTAAAGCTGGTACAGCGTACTAATTTAAATAGTTTGCCTCTTATATAAACATAATAACTTGGAAAAAAATCAAACCCAACTAACTATAAAGATGGCGTCGATTCGAACAAGAATTTTTGTTACCTGGGTCTTCGTCAGCTAAAAACACACTTCTAAATGAAAATGAAAATTATCTCTCTGTTCAGTCGAGCTCTCAGGTTGCAATGGTATATAGTTATGCTCTTTAATCTAGTGAAATAAATTTTTGTTTTGTTTTGTTTTTCTTTACAAAACTATTGCGGTGCACCTAATCAGTCATGCTGAAATAAGACATTAGTCTGGCTCAGTCAGATCCCATACCGTCGCGCGAGACTCTTGGTGAACGAGACTACTTTCAGAAGTTGGTATTGTACAGTCTATAAGATTAATGTTCCCTGTTTTAATAACTGTTAAAGACATTATGCTTTAGACTAATTCCATTTGTGTTTTATTTAACACATGGGAACAGACATTTCGGTTAGCTGTGTGCTTAGATCACGTACAGTTTCCACAAGTATAAAGAAATTTCAGCCACAGTGCATGAAAGTAAAATAGCGATATGCCAAAATTTTCTCCATTCTGCATGTTGCAAATCTCTCTCTCTCTCTCTCTCTCTCTCTCTCTCTCTCTCTCTCTCTCTCTCTCTCTCTCTCTCTCTCTCTCTCTCTCTCTCTCTCTCTCTCTCTCTCTCTCTCCAAAGTTCATATATTTTTACAACGCCCTCTTACATCCGAGATTTTCTTCTAAACTGCGACGAAAACGGAAGAAGGCATTTTTATTGCAGCATGTTGTATCTGATCGGAACGCGACATATTTTTTTCCACGAAATTCCGTAACGGAAGTATTTCGATGGAGTGATATAGCTTAAAGAGGGAGTAAATTACTGGTAAAATGACAGGGAACTTACTCTCTGTGTGTGTGTGTATGTGTGTGTGTATGTGTGTGTGTGTGTGTGTGTGTGTGTGTGTGTCTGTGTGCTGTCATTCATAATTTTGTTATGGAAGATAATCGTTTTCAAAGCTGGAAAAGTCAACCTTTTTTCCTGTATCATGCACTACTTGATGATCTACTTAAAATATGAATCATCACGTTTAATGTTAAACTTTTTTTTTCTCTGTTAAATGATGCTTGTTTTATTCTTACGGGAGTAAAATTTAGAGGAAATGAATAGATTTAAAGTCAATGTCCGGTCAAAAATGTGGGATGGCGGCTGACCAAAACAAAAATCAACTCGCGCTAACCGCTATGAAGAATCTGTGTATGACTGGTTCCTTTTTATATTTTAGACACTAAATTTCTCAATAGACGTTCTCAAACCTTTCAACTGATACACGGTGAAGCTAAATTTTACGGAAGTCGGCCGTTTTAAAACCCTTTACCGATTCATGCTGTCTTCCCATGTACCTCATACTTCTTTATGTACTATTCAGACATCTGCAGTTGCTTCCTTTTTAGGATAAATTGCATTGCAACGACTTAATGAGAAGACCGGTTGTTCTAATCGTTAAATAAATGACATGTAACTATCGATGCTAAATGTTCTTGACGCTGTCGTTAATTGAGCCTGATTACTGCCAAGATGGTGCTCAGATCGTATCAGAAGGTTTCATTTATCACAATAGACCTTCGATATAAATTCACTCACATATTGATACGTTGTTTAGTTTTATTTAAGAAAGTTTTATTGGCATCTGAAACAGCGGCGAATTAATTAGTTTTCCCGACAATCTGAGCTTCATCATTTATTTATACCAGAACTAGCAGGTGCTTCCGTCGTTTTTCAATACACACGTAACATTAGCCCGTTGGTCCCTACGAATCAATTATTGTCGCCTCATTAATCGTGGCATTTATATGCGCATACATCAAACGGATAAGGGGCGGTCAAATGCCTCATCCTTCTGAGTATACTCCCGGCCTGCATAGTCTCTATCTGCACAGAGAATTTATTGTAACTTAGCTCCTTATTTGAAGCGACTGATTTAAAATATTGATAACAACAAATCTGTCTGTCGCTCCAATTTTTTTTAAATTATAAATTATTTCAACTGCGTACTTAGGTACGGTATATCATAGATGCATCAATAATTCTGGGTACTGTGCAAGTTTTGACTGGAAGTTTTGTGTACACAATTTTCCCAGTCAATTACGTGATAGTATAATATTGTTACAAACTCATGTGAGACATAGGGTTTCTCAAAATTATTATTTCTGTTTTTTTTTTCTTTATTGCTCTGAAAAATAGAAAAGGTAAATTAAATATTCAGTACTTCATTGGCTTATCTTTATATTTAGAAAGATAGGTTCCTGTGAACCTTCAATCTTCAACAATAAAGTAAATATATTGTTTGTATTTCTTTCTTGTGAATCTTAACTCTAAATAGACTTTAAAAGAAAGCGAAAAACAGAACTCGAAAAACAACGTTGTTTATACTGTTCCTTCAGGCATAATAATGTCCACATACTTGCTGGTTTATACGTATCTAAAAATGGACTCATTAATTATATAATTTTTTTCATTCATTATTTCATTTCGTATATTCGTATATTTTATAAGAAGTGATTCAGATGGCAAAATAATAAACCTATTTTACAAACACATTATAAGTTCCTTGATATGAAAAACCTGTTAATTAAACTAGAATGTTTCTAAGTTGCCAGCTCTAAACAAACGAAAAGCAGGTTTATCGATTATATTTTCAAAATTGAGTATAAATGCATAGAAAAACAGTTTGCGTATTTAATTCTCTTGCTAAATTATCAGTGGTCAATTAAATTTGTTGCCGTTGTGTATGAAATGAAACTAATACACGCTAGAATACACAGACAGAGAGAGAAAGAAAGGGGTTGGTTTTGTGGGTTTCACGCCAATTTTCAGGACATGATACGTTATACATGGAGGCAGTATAGTTGGTGGAGGAAGAACCCAGGAAAACCTTAAGCAGACTCACCAGCCCACGGGAAGCTACTAACAAACTTTCTCGCAAATTTCCGAGACTCGAACACACGCGGACAGAGATGAGTTGCCAGTGATCTGTTGAGGATAGCGATTTAGACCACTCGGCCACCCGGAGCCCCCAAAAGTGGGGGGTACCTGTATATTTGTTTACTGAGGTCTTTAATTCCGGTGGTATGCAGCACGGTACTTACCGATTTAATGAAATTAATAGTTAATCTTAAATTTCATGATAAACTAATTTTAAAAAACTTATTACAATTTTCTTTAGTTTCATATTAATTTAGAATATTAGAAATGTATTTATATTTGTTAATTTTTAATGATATTCCTTCTGTATCTTCATCAATAGAAATTGTTAAGTACACGCCCAAAAATGAATTTAGAATTTTTCATAGACATCCACCACGTCATTGTTGAGATTACTACGCAAAAGAAACATCAAGTAAATGTACACGACTCGTTTAGTCTAAGATCGTTGACTTTCCAAATGTTCGTCATCAGCTTGATGTAAAGCCAACTGTCAAAGAAATTTGTTGAAAACACGATTGAAAATAAAGGATACTGTAAGGTAAACTCCCTTGTTCCATAAAGGAATAAGACAATAGCGTAACCTAACAAAGTACTGGATATAACACTACTCTGGTGTAGTTTTTTGGTCGTATTTATGTGTATTTGTGCGTATTTATGTGAATTTAGGCGTATTTGTGTGTATGCATGTGCATCTGGGTGTATATGTGTGCATTTGTATTTTTTTTTCTCCCAACAATGTGCTGGATATAACACTACTCTGATGTGGTATTTTGGTCGTTTTTATGTGTATTTGTGTGTGTTTATTTATATTTGTGTGTATTTATGTGTATTTGTGTGTAAGATGGTGTATTTATGTGTATTTTGGTGTATGTGGGTGTATTTGTTTGTAGAATTCCTAAACTTTTGTGTTTTATTTAGGTAAATCGTCCCTTATTTATTTATTTATTTATTTATTTATTTATTTATTTATTTATTTGCTGAACAGAGGATTTGGTTTGCTCATACATCGTTTGGTTGGTTAGAACAAGAATGATAAGAAAAAAGATTGTACACTTTCACCCTGATATGGCCGATTCGATAACTGTTGGTCGACCCGACCTCCTGTATTATGAATGTAATCCAAAAGAAAAAACAGCTTGATAACAAAAACGTCATAAGACCTTTATATATAGGAATGGTAATGGCCGGTAACCTTATCTTCCAAGGGAAATCTTACCATTTTTTAAAATACCTGATTATGGAAAATTACTTATTACTGTTACATAAGAATCAGTATTTGCCATTGATAATGTTTAGAAATTCAGCTCACAGACTTCCTGTTGAAACCAGTCGTTGGGACAATGCAACATTAGAGGAAAGAAAATGTTATGATTGTGATGAAAATTACATGGGGCCAAATACCATTATTTGTTTATTTGTCCCGAATTTCACAAAGAAAATAGTATATATTTAAAACAGTTATATTTTTCGTGTTATGCTTGTAAATATTGGCCTATGACGTGATTTGTATCTCTATATCTTAGTGACGTCATCTTTCAATATTGTAGAATTTGTGATTATCTCATATGCCACCTAAGTATGGCCTGAAATTTATTTTTGTTAATAAAAGTTTTGTTTTGTTATGATCTGTCGATACTAAAAAGAAAGCAGAATGGTTAGATATAGCGTTGTATTATTATGTAACTGTCTGTGCTGTCCGACAATTATGACATGAAGAAGTCATCAACTCCGACAGATTTTTTAACTATGATAAAACTAGCCGATAGTGGACATTAAATGACTGGAATCAATATTTAGTGTTATACTGCACCAGTATCGAACAATTTCGATAGCTGTCATAGAGAGAAAACGGTCTAGGTGAATCGTTGCAATATTATTAAGCTATATTATCGGACATCACAGTTAGAATGACCCAGTATGGCATAGCGAGCCCTATTTGGAGAACGAATTACCGCGAGAATATCGTGTTATATGTCATGGCGAACAAGGTATTGTCAGTGTAAACATTTCATTATTATTTACCTGATATAAGTCCCACCCAGTCACATTATCCTGACACCAGGCCGACCAGTCCTGACACTAACCTCTTAATGCTGAGAGCCAAGCGAGGCACCTGTTAGTAACATTTTTAAGAGTCTTTGGTATATCTCAGCTAGGGGTTCGAGCCCGCGACCTCCCATATCCGAGATGGACGCTATGCTGCTAGACCATCGAAGCGGTGAAGACCTTATGATTTACCATATCTAGAAAAAAAACCTAAAACATAACAATATTTATTGCTCTTACGATTTTACTCAAACTATACTGACAAAATGGCATACATTTTATAAAAGGAATGTTTATATTCATTCATTCATTCTTTATGTTTATTTATTCTTCATAACAAGCTGATAGGGGATTGGAAGCTATTTTTTAGGCAACCTCGTCAAGTTTTGATAATCATTCGATATAAATGCACATATATACATTTAGTGACTGGGGATTTTACGCGATACCCTTTCTTAGTCCGTTCATCCATTCGTCATTCTCTCAGTCTGCTTAATCCGTAATTTTATCGCCTTCAAAAAAACAAAGTCCGGTAATTGTCGTACTGTGCATCGGACCTTTCCGGTAATTGTCGTACTGTGCATCGGACCTGTCTAGGATAAAAGTTATTTTGTGACAATTATTTGTACAGGAAACTGGCTTTTCAGAATCGTAGTAAAATAAAAGTCTTAAGTTAAGTAAAATTATCTATTAGTTATTTAAAGCAAAATCGTATTAAAAAAGTATTGTTCCCTGTCATGCATAGACAAAGTATGGTAGAAAAGAAGTCTTAAATACAGCTCTCCGTCAGTAATTTAAAGCATAAACGTAGTAAAATAAGTCTTATTTAATCTCAGCCATTTTTTAAAATGTATCGTAGTTACGTCTTAAGTACTGTTCTCTATCAGTCATTTTAAAGCAATATCATAGTTAAAAAAATCGTTCCCTGTCAGTTATTTAAAACATTATAGTAATAAGGAAGTCTTGTTGCGTGTCAGTCAAACTAAAAATAAGTATTATATTAAAGAAGTCGTAAGTACCATTCCATGTCAGTCATTTAAAAGAGTATAAAATATAGAGTCCTATATAGGTGATCGACAAGTAAACATAACTGTTGGAAGATTGATTTTTGATGTATGCCAAATATTTCCACAATGCAAAAGCATGTTCATATGCCGAGTAACCAACCATGCCCTGTTTTTTAAATCACAATTTGTGTAGCGAAAATTTCTGCAGCCTCAGCAATTGTAATACTGGGACCCATTTCTAACAATAATAAATTCTCCATCCGCGATGAGAGCGGAACCCTAAGCAACAAAATTACATTGCGGATTAGCACGGGGCCCAAGGAGGTTGACTCGTTCGCCTTGCCCTAGGAACGGGTCTGCCATCTGAGTTATTTGCATGATTAATGCGTTTCTTTTTTTTTCTAAAACAAAAAATATGTTTTTTGCCGAATCAATGTAGTCTTCTCCTGGAAAGTATACGAGATCATCGAGCAGCGCTGGCAATATAGCCGAATACCATTTGTACTTGTATCCACATATAATTTATTTCTTATTAATAATTGTGCTGTTTTAACTATCTTGACTCGTGCTGGTTTCATCGATGTTGCCATCATTAATTGTACATTTCCATCTTATCAGAAACATTGAAGTACATTTTTTTCCATGTATGAAATCAACAATCAATTAATTTATTGTTTTGAATGAAACTCTTCATCCAAATCAACTTTCACGATACTTTTCTTATCCAAACTTATTATTCAGCATTATCTCTAGATACAGATATGGTTAAATTTTAAACTCTTACAATTTGTATAGCCACTCTGAAAATTGTTTACAGTGAGTACAATGTGTTATTATTTATGATGTGTCAAAAACAATTTGTTATCTTGTTTCGCTTTCGCCATTTCGCTACACGTGCATAAGACCAGCCGCTCTTAAGTAGGTAAATATGTTTGTGTATAAATGTGACATTTAGTCTTTGATCTAATGTGTATATTTATTTTTCCTTTATAAGTTTTTTTTTATTAATTATATGCTATAGGTTATGTAAAAACGTATTTTGTATCTGACCTTGTTCAAAACCAAGTTTTTATTCTGTAAACAACTAATACATAGCTAATATATACTCTGTGAGTGGGGGGTATTAGAAACCTTATCAATAGAATTAAACATATATATATATATATATATATATATATATATATATATATATATATATATATATATATATATATATATATATATATCTTGGTCTGAGTCAAAGGCATTGTGTTTATCGTAATTTTTATTATAATTTTAGTAACAGAATCTTCTAAAATGAAACTTTCCAATAAGTATATTTTTTAAAGAAAATGCTAAATGTGCCTTAGTTCAATTAATTGGCTTTATCATCTTGTTTACTGGGAAAATTATTTATTCGTCTTAGTTCAATTAATTGGTTTTTTATCATCTTGTTTACTGGGAAAATGATTTATTCGTCTTAGTTCAATTCATTGGCTTTATCATCTTGTTTACTGGGAAAATTATTTATTCGTCTTATTTCAATTAATTGGCTTTATCATCTTGTTTACTGGGAAAATTATTTATTCGTCTTAGTTCAATTAATTGGCTTTATCATCTTGTTTACTGGGAAAATGATTTATTCGTCTTAGTTCAATTAATTGGCTTTATCATCTTGTTTACTGGGAAAATTATTTATTCGTCTTATTTCAATTAATTGGCTTTATCATCTTGTTTACTGGAAAAATGATTTATTCGTCTTAGTTCAATTAATTGGCTTTATCATCTTGTTTACTGGGAAAATTATTTATTCGTCTTAGTTCAATTAATTGGCTTTATCATCTTGTTTACTGGGAAAATGATTTATTAGTCTTAGTTCAATTAATTGGCTTTATCATCTTGTTTACTGGGAAAATTATTTATTCGTCTTAGTTCAATTAATTGGCTTTATCATCTTGTTTACTGGGAAAATGATTTATTCGTCTTAGTTCAATTCATTGGCTTTATCATCTTGTTTACTGGGAAAATTATTTATTCGTCTTAGTTCAATTAATTGGCTTTATCATCTTGTTTACTGGGAAAATTATTTATTCGTCTTAGTTCAATTAATTGGCTTTATCATCTTGTTTACTGGGAAAATGATTTATTCGTCTTAGTTCAATTAATTGGCTTTATCATCTTGTTTACTGGGAAAATTATTTATTCGTCTTAGTTCAATTCATTGGCTTTATCATCTTGTTTACTGGGAAAATGATTTATTCGTCTTAGTTCAATTAATTGGCTTTATCATCTTGTTTACTGGGAAAATGATTTATTCGTCTTAGTTCAATTAATTGGCTTTATCATCTTGTTTACTGGGAAAATGATTTATTCGTGCTGTAAGCTCTTGAAGCACAATCATTGCTGTGCTCAGAATTTCGTCTGGGCTGGAATTTATATATTCAAAGTATTTATTCACTCGAAATACAAAGTGCTCATTAATAATATTCTTGGACAGAGACATTAACTGGGAATTATGATTAATTCAAGTAAGGAAACTTTTGGACTATATTACTGTGATTCAACAAAAGACCGTTTGCACATTATTTACAATTTAGGATATTGGAACATTAGTACACGAGAGACTATTGGACACACCTGGCATGTCAACGCCTTCAACGTTGGAAATCATTTGAAATGCCAATAACCATTATTCAAAGAACTATTCGTTATGACTTATGATAGTAATTCTGGGATTATATGGGATTTAATTCACAATATCGTAAGTTATTTATTTTCATATTTTCATTTTTTTATTCTAAGCAAATAAATAAATTAGTTGAATTTTACGAAGCTTGTTGCGTCTCACAATTTTATATTACTTATGTTAATTGACCTTTGTCATAAATTTCAGCAAAAGGCCCATCTTTTTTATATGTCAATCCCTGGAAACAGTCATCTCTGGAGTTTTGGGTACACCTAACCGCTTCAACATTTAAGAATCATCCATTTTACTTATATTCAGATTGAATGGTTTTCGCAGTTGGTTTGTTATGTCAAATCAATCTGGCTGTCGCTGCATCAATTTAATTACACCGATGAACTTGATCCATAGGATTAATTTGGACTTCAAACTCTTTAGCCAGGGTGCATGCAATAATTGTATGGGGTTTTTATGGTTAATTTCAACATTATTGGTCTCAAATTTAACTTTGATATCAGCTATTCAGTGGACAAATTTTCAAGTATCTATCTATCTATCTATCTATCTATCTATCTATCTATCTATCTATCTATCTATCTATCTATCTATCTATCTATCTATCTATCTATCTATCTATCTATCTATCTATCTATCTATCTATCGATTATTATTATTATTATTATTATTAGTAGTAGTAGTAGTAGTAGTATCATTATTATTATTATTATTATTATTATTATTATTATTATTATTATTATTATTATTATTATTATTATTATTATTATTATTATTAATATAAATAATATTACTTTCCTACAGATATATCCCGTGTCTTTAAATTGTGGATTTACAGTAACAATTTGTAAGTAAACACTTTCAACGTAACTATCAAGACAAATGTCACTTAAAGAATCAGTTTGAAACATAAACTTCAACCTCTAGGAACACCCCTCTCATACAACTTGACCAAATACAGTTTAATTTTTATAACTCTTATGTAATTTAGCAACAAAAGTAATTGGAATTAATTTTAAATCTTTTAGGTTTTATTATTATTATTATTATTATTATTATTATTATTATTATTATTATTATTATTATTATTATTATTATTATTATTATTATTATTCAGCACTTCAGCACCATTAATATCAACACAATACTACTACTGCTGAAATACTTATAATAATAATAATAATAATAATAATAATAATAATAATAATAATAATAATAATAATAACAATAATAACAATAACAATTTATAATGAAGAGGAGGATGAGAAGGAGGATGTAACTGAAGTAACATTGATATTTTAAAAATAAATATTAGACATACAATATAAATTTTCTATTTGATGAGTAATATTGAAGAACGTCAAACAGCTTTTAATTAAGAATTTAATTTAATTTATTTGTATTTGTTATATTTTATTGCTCATCAGTAGTTTAAGCACGCAAGGTTTTTGTTATGAAAAGTCACTAAAGTTGTTTTAACACCTTGTCGTCCTGCATAAAAAAGAGTGACGTTAGTACAAACCATGATTCAGACTGAAAATTGTATCACTTGAGTTTATATAAACATATTTTATCCTTTGATAAAGTTATAGTTAGAAGATAATATCTTCTAAGAGAAAACGTAACTGAGACAAAGACACTGAGGTACTGGCATTCAATATAAAAACAACATTCTTAGTAATTTCATTATATTTTCTAACATTTGAGATTACTAGAGACGGAAGGAATCGCATAAAAATTATCCTTAAAAATCTACAGGATACAAATGTTTATGGTCTTTTTTTATCAGGAAGCAAAGATTTGTCAAATTCATTAAAATGACTTATGGTGTTAACTGTGCCTCCTTAGGTTTCTAAACTATTTGTATAAATTATTATTATTATTATTATTATTATTATTATTATTATTATTATTATTATTATTATTATTATTATTATTATTATTATTTGTGAAACATATCACATTAAAGAATATTCCGTTGGCTTTTGACAGCATTAATGCACATGCCTTTATCGTCAACGTGTTTTTATTCGGGCGATTATGGTGTCAGTTTCTGCAATGAAATTCGCAAGTCTATCAAAAGATACAAATAATTTTGCAATTGCAAACTTTATATTGCACGAAATTTTGTTCCACATGTTAACTTAATATTGCAATGTCCTATGCCTCCTGCAAATATGTTGCAATAATATCCTCCGGCGATGTAATTATATATTGAAAAAGGAGAACGTCTGACAAATTCGAGATATTTTCAAATCTGAATTTAGCTCTGCGGCTTCCTTTGATGTCAAAGATAATTTCCTTCTTCGTGGAATTTTCCAGACCACAGCTATTAGCCAATCGAATCGTTCCTTTGAATTGGATTCATCGTAGTATCTATGATATTGATACTGATAAAGCACATCAGTGTTGTGGAAATTTATGTACTTCGGTAATTATTACATTTCCAGCAATTAAACATCCCAGTCTCAGATGGGTGATTCAGCATCAAATCATTCAACCGAGAACGAAAATCTCTCTCTCTCTCTCTCTCTCTCTCTCTCTCTCTCTCTCTCTCTCTCTCTCTCTCTCTCTCTCTCTCTCTCTCTCTCTCTCTCTCTCTCTCTCTCTCTCTCTTAATAAATATTTCGGGTATAAAATCTATGTGGCACTTTTAATTTAACGTAGAAAAGTAAGGTTTTTTTGTTTGTTAAGTTAAAATTGAGGTAAATTTCATCTTTAATGGTCGAATAATATTTGTAAGCATTAAAACATATTTGCTTTCGCATTAAAATAGTTTCACATAAATTGACAACTTTAATAAAAATTGTCATGTTTGATGCAGCTGAAGAGGTTGTTGGACAACATACATACATACATACATACATACATACATACATACATACATACAGACAGACAGACAGACAGACAGACAGACAGACAGACAGACAGACAGACAGACAGACAGACATACATACATACATACATACATACATACATACATACATACATACATACATACATACATACATACATACATACATACATACATACATACATAGGCAGCAGACCCAGCAGGGGCCATAAATTCAAAAAAAAAAATAATACATTAATTCTTTATTATTGGGAGGGATCCCCCAGGATCCAGTTGCAAAGAAAGGGGTCCAAAATTTCTTGCTACGCCATTGTCGAAAACATACAAATGTTGGTACGTATGTGTACAGATTTATACATCGACGGAGTGGGAAAAAAATATAGGGACGTTGAGAAGACATTGTTTAGCATCTAACGATATCAATAAACTCTTCATCTTGTTTCGACTATTATATGAGCCATTTCCATCAGTCTCACACTTTCTCACAAAGACGTGATAATGTGAATATGCACTATTCAATGCTGTACAAGAGAAATGCAGATTTAGCAGAAATATTCAAAAACTACTTGTTTGACATTATTCTTAGAGCAAATTTTTGCGCGTAAAGATTTTTTAAATCTCCATTTTTAATTTTATCTTTTTCTTTTTATTTATATTTTATATTCCAGATATTTATATCGCTTTTCAAAACAATACATGGCATTACATATAATTTATTAATTTTTGAAAATATTCATGCCGTAAGTAAAACCACCTTCAACTTCCACTTACATGAATCAAAATTTTAAAA
>JAEAOA010000820.1:1390000-1457500 GCA_016746295.1 Potamilus streckersoni | reverse complement strand
TATTGCATTCCAGTTGAACGTTGTCAGATTAGTTTTAATCCGATCCTTTGTAATCCTTTAATCTTAGGTAGATAGCAAGCTAGCCAGCAATTATCTATTCTATTTATCATTTATTTGTTTCTTTATCCAAAAGTTACTGTTTAAGAGAGCGTTAGGGATAATGTAATATATTTCACACACACCCACACATCATCATCATCATCATCATCATCATCATCATCATCATCATCATCATCATCATCATCATCATCATCACCACCACCACCACCACCACCACAGTATAAGAAATTCACTCAGATGGATAGTTTATTTGTCAGTATTGTAACAATTTGCAAAATTGTTGGTTTTGCCTTCTCACCACCACTAATCCCAGCCCAGCTCTTTTAATAAAATTCTATTTCCAATCACATTTTCAAAATACTTGACTAAGACATATTAAATAATTATGTTCGTAGATCCTAAATGTGTCAAACCACTCCGGTAGCCTAGTGGTTAGAGCATTCACTTCAGATGCCAGGGGTCACAGGTTCGAACCTCGACTGAGTCATACCAAAGACTTATAAAAATGGTACTAACAGCTGCCTCGTTAGGCGCTCAGCTTTAAGAGGTTAGTGTTAAGACTGGTCGGCCTGGTGTCAGGATAATGTGACTGGGTGGGACATCATGCTACATGTCTGCGGTATGATGCCCCAGTGTTAAACATCACTATAATCTGCCACACTGCAGACATTGTAGCGATATGAAAGAAAAATCAAAATCACACACACACACCAAAATGTGTTTGTGGAAAGACGTAGGTTAGCCGTTTTTATTTAAGATAGAAAAGGTAATTCATTCAATCTGATATGTTGACTGAAAAACAGTTCCCTGTGATTGTATATACAAGGTCTATACATACGTTTCTCTTGTATTCAATATAAAGTTTAAATGACAATTTAAATTAGTTTCCTTATTGATGATATAAACATAAATATCAGTACAGCTCGTTTGTACATTGTAACAAGATGCATCATTTAAGGAAAGATCATCCCTGGGTACAGCCCAGGTAGAACGTGGTCAGGAAAGGGTGTGCGTGGAGGCTCAAAAAAGATAATATTTACATGAAACGCGTGGGGATTTGCAATGGCGACTTATCGAACATGTTCTAGTTGATTTGTTTATTTATTCCTTCGTTCATTTAGTGATTAATTCGTGTATTTATTTAGTGTGACATTGTTGTTAATTTTGTTTTTCTAGGGGTTTCTTTACGTGAACTTTTAATATTCTACATCTTTTGATTCGTCCGTCTGTCCATTTGTACTTTTCCTCAATATATAGCGGAGTCTTGATTATGGATTCTGGGGCACAGAATTAGCGGGGTTGGGAGTAATATTTACGAAAAGGAGTAATGATTCACAACGGCGAGCTATCGAAGCACATTACATTTTTATGTTCAACTAAATGGTATTAATATGTAGTATAACTTCACTCTCTTCAAGATCCTGTCCTGTGGACATCGTCTGACGTCAAACACTGGTTAGGATGGTTTCTTCATGAACATGGTATCAACGACCTTGACATCAATAAATTTTCTGACGTTGATGGTCGTATATTGTGCAGTATGAGCAAGGAAGAACATATCAAATTGGTAGGAAGCCGATATGCCGATATCCTGACGAGGAACCTCGCAATATTACGTCAGTGTGAGTGACTTAAGTATATGTTCATCTAATACAATGTTGATCCAATGTGCTTAATGTTCGTAGCAAATGTGTTTCGAATATGGATCGTGTTTACAAATATTTGTACCGTTACAATATAAACGTGTTGCCTGTAGACTGAACGGATGGTAAAATATGAAAACGGAAATAAAACTTTCAGAATACTGTATAAAGCGTGTAGTAAAGCGTGGCATTCAAATGTGGGTATGTTAGATAAATGAGATTTGTTATCTCTATAAGTTTTAGCTGTTTTGATGCCTGGAATACGCCAGGCAGAAAAGTCTTTGCTCGCTAAACAGTTCCTCAACGTCAAAATATTAATAATGATGTTAATATTTAGAAATGGTAATGTCTTGATTTGAAATATATCGTTTTCTTTTCTCGTGTATGCTTTGTACCTAACTGAACTGCACTTTAATTTGTAAAAAGAACCAATAGCGTAAACCATGATCAGATTGGTCGTGATGTGAAGGCAACTCTGGTACAGCGCTGTCCTCTACATTGCCTCATCTCATTGCATTCACACTGTTGCCTTTGGGTAAAATATATACATTTTCCACCTCAACGTAGCTGAATTAAAGATATATATATATATATATATATATATATATATATATATATATATATATATATATATATATATATATATATATATATATATATTCAACAGGATATTCATTATTATCATCATTTATATTTTAAGCGCTTTGCATCTTTCCTATGAATACTCTTCGTGTATTATTATATATTTGAAGAGCATTTATGATGATGATGCGAAATAATCGGATAGACCAATAGTGCAATTTTGCTGCATACGAATCCTTCCGGAGCACACCCTGCATACGGTTTAGGCACTGGTAAAAGCGCGAAATTCAAAATGGCCACCGAACAGAGTGTTATGTTATTCCACGTCGATTTACAAGTTGACAAACACAGGACTTGGTTTGAAAATAGAATGTATATATAGCCAGATGAACCCTTCAGCCGACGGTAGCTTAACAACCGCTAGAAATACCGGTAAGCGTATAAAAAGTACACCGATGTGTGCAGACAAAAGTGGTAACATACTTTTTCAGGTTTTAATGAATAGTGAGATCAGCCCCTAAACCGTCAGTCAGTATTATTATAGACGTGGGTATGATTTATCAGCCTAGATGCAAAAGTGCTTGAATGCTTGGTTTGATGCCTTAAGAAACAGCAATACCTCAGCCACCAAGACTCTCTCGAAGGCGCTTAAAAAATAAAGATGAAGATAACTGATACCCTTTTTGAATTTACGATTTACAAATTTATTTCTGTACAGGAAACATACATGGAAATAATCATATACGTTCTGCTTGCTTTCATTCAGCAAGCCAGCCGTTATTGATGTCACAGACACAGAGGGTAAGCCAGTCCACACCTTCGAGTCAAGTCTTTCAAAATGTTTGGCCATATCCGGTCTTTCGTGACTCACTGGACAACTCTGAAAGTAGTCAGAAAGGTAAGGTTCTGGTTGGATTAATTTCAAGTGTATGAAACTACTCATTTTCAGTATTCACACATTTAGCCACATTTACATATGTCTATGAAATATTTATGACTTATTTTCTAATATTCTAATAAGAATATGACGTATGACAGACAGTTCTGATATTTGGACTGTTATGAGCCGATTCTACATTTCGCGGCCAGTGTAATCGAACATAAGATAATGCTTCTTATATTGTTTTCTCCTTGGCCCCTTACGCCAAAGAAAATGTAGGCCAAAAGATTTTGGATTACGTGATCAGGCAATGTGAGAAATTGCCTAGTAGGAGGTCCAATTTATAAATACAGTAATTTTGTGTCATGTGTCGGCTTATTAAAGAGAGGAAATTGGTTTTAACTGTTATGAATGAAAACAAACTGATCTACATATTGATTTCAGACTGGTATGGTTTAGTACAGAGTTACGTAAATGTGTTCGTCCCTGGATAAAGCGATTATATTATGCCGCTACCGCATGTCTTCGGTGAATTCCATATTTTGCATAGGAGATTCGCTTAGACCTCGCATCCTAGCATATCTGTCCAAATATCAAACGAGGGATGGAAATCTTGGGAGGAAACTCGCACTGGTTAGCTCTTTTGGATTTTATAACTCGAGTTTTCATTACGGCATAAAACAAAAATAAATTGCTACTTCGTGGATTCAAACTCGAGACTTCAGGGTTGAGACCTAATGGTTTAAAACTATCGTTTCAGAGTGAGTGCATTTGAGTCATGTCTTTATTACGGTCATCTATCAGTATTTTCTTTCTTATGATACTGAACGTTACCCACAGTTAATTTATCTAAATTGGACAGTCTTAACAACGTGTAGTTTTGAATATGTAATCTTTTGTAAAATCAATGTTTACTACTCAACTACAAATGAAGGAATCTTTGTTACTCCCTCGTTACGATGTCACTTGCTATTTCAATGCGTCGTAGCTATATAAACTCTGGAATGAAACTGTATATAAGAGGCCATGATAGCAACTTTAGTCTCGTAATGAATCATAATAAGATTTTGTTATAGGATTAAATGACCGATGTGCAAATTTTACCTAATCACTCAGATATGTAAACTTTGTGAGTGATTATGTAAAATTTACACATCAATAATCCACAATCATGATCATTTAATCATTACAATTCCAATTTACTTCCTTTCTAACATCAGATCAGCAGATTTAATCAACAAAACATTCACTTTTATGTAGCTCAAAGTTTACTTTCATTAGCCTCTTAACTGCGATAGAATACATAGCCCTATCTTCGCGAGCTAAGATTCATTGATTCTCTATACAGTGATACGGGGTAAAATGTCATAGTGGGTTATACCAGTGATATATTGTTATGATTATTATTTTAGTATATAAAATGGTTGTTCGAAAATTACACTTGCTATGATATGTGTTCTTGTAGCAACGTCATTGCTACTTTCTAAGCATTTTGATCTTTCGAAAGCAAAATCATGTTCATTTTTAGTGAGATCCCTTTGTTTGATATGACCCTGACCTTTAATAAACGCTGCTGTAACATGCTGTCGAGGTTAAATGCAATAATTTCCGAAGATTGTTTTCTAAAGCCAGTCAAAAGGGGTGAGTGTTGGAGTGCAGAAAGGTCTGTGCAATTGCATTGGTTTAACTTCTAGTGGTCGATATTAATCTGTGGCTTGTCATTTTTGATCGGCAATCATAGGAGTGGTGGTTTGGAGCATGTTGTTATTATTAGGGTGTAAAGCGTTGATATAGATAAAACCACACATCAAATGATATGGATACAGGGATCAGTAATCCTCAGAATTTATCGATGTGCAAAACTTCCAGATTGGTACCACGTGACCTTTTACATCCAATCAAAACATATATAACGTAGTAAATTCATGCAGATTGTAATTATTCAGTTGTAATAACTGGTAGATGATGAATCACTTGCGATTGACGACCTGCCTTAAATCAGTCTCTAAGGCTAGTCTCCTACTATAAGACTCTCACGTGGCTCCATGAAAGCTTCGCTATTCACCAATCGGAACGTCCATTGCCTTTTCCGTAGTATTATAGAAAAATAGAAAATTTAAAAAGATAAATTCAGATTTAAATACATGTAATGGTCATTTAGCTCTTTCTTGTGTCATGTTAACTTAGTAAGGGTCACACTGACTAGATGAAGTTTCATGAGATGAAACAATAACATATTCAGTTGTTCAAGAGCATTGAAAACAATTGATTTAGAAAGATTTTTTTCATGCAAAGCTGCAGGAATTACAGCTAAGATTGAAAGTGCAGGCATTTCGTTACTATTGAAACCTCGAGTTTTATTTTGCACATCTATCGTTTTATGAATCTGTTCCACGTATAATTAGCTTAAAAATATTATTATCGTAAAAAAGTGACTCACCAAACTACAGTTGTCACGAAGGATTTGATGCTAGGAATATGTGGTCTTTATCCTGTGCGGATTCCATAAAGTTTTCAGGGCTCATTCATTTTATGGGCAGTGGTATATCAGGCAATACAGTTTTTCGTTCTTTTTTGGAATATTTTGATCCTGAACTATATAACCAAAATCAATTTTTTTTTAAAAAGTTTGATAGTCACATAGTTAATAAACGACCATCCTTAAGCTTCCACCTACTCCAGAAGAATAATTGTAAAGAAAACCAATATTTTTGTACGTTAAAGATATAAATGTTAAACAGAATGATGGGATTACTTGACTGCATGTAAAGCACTGTGATAAAAATTATACAGAACTAGAGGATTGGTGCCTTGAGATACAGGTTCATTTCTCGCCTGGACAAACACTCTTGAACTGTTCGATTATATCGGTATTCTATTTGTATTCGTAGAAATTGGAGCATGTAACCCCTTACGAAAGTTAGAAAAAACACATGGCATGGACGACGGTGTCTGGAAAACACAAGGCAATATAGGTAAGTACAAATTTAAAATTGTATATATCTCGGCTGATGAAATTTTAAGACGGTAGTATAAAGTTCCAATGGAAGGAAATATTTATTTTACTATATATTTAATATTTTTAATATAGCCACTATTTTAATTACCGTCATTCATGTATTCTTGAATAACCTTGTATTTCTTATCACGTGCGATATTTACATTTTCGTTTTTGCCAAAGGATCATTTGCCTGTGTATGATTCTGCGAAATGACCGGAATGCTTTGGATTTTCTGTCAGGCTAATTTAAATTAGCATAAGTATTCTAAAGTCCAAAGAACTGTGACGTCCTGAAACCTTTTTCAAAATTGTTGCCATGTTCCACATATTCGATGCATATTTACAGTGATAGAAATGCTCGACAAGTTGCGATTGAGGCAGCCAGAAGGTCCAGCACAACACAAACGTAACTGACTTGCAAATATTTGCTTCCAGAAATCACGACGGATCCTCTATATATGATTCCTGGCTTGTTTCTTTTCTTTTAAAAACAAAAAACAAAATTTAAAAACAATAGTGGCTGATGCAGGGGCATGAGAAGTAGGCAATGTCGTCGGTTTTCTCCGCTTAAAATGATTGAAAACGATTAGAAAATCCCATATAATGAAATACCAGAGCAGAAATTAAATGATGTCTCAAAGATAAAAGTTTGAAAAGTAGATGCAGTCATATTCTTGCCCTTTCGGTGTAAAACAACAAAAGCAATATAGTTTCCTGGTATCCTCCGATAATATGCGTGACAGACAATAGTACATAAGTTCAGATCCGTTATAAATAGTACCCCGCACTCTTAACTGTTTATCTGGCACAATCACAATAGGTGGCGCTCTCCAGTTTTGTATTTTGCATATGGTTAGAATTTTAAAGCAAAATAATATCCCCAGCTTACCTCACTGGTTATACTGGCTCTATAAAAAAAGACCTTGTATATCTTAGGTATTGTTCAAAGAACCTTTCATTCCCTTTATTTTGGTGTATGATTGATTGGTGTAACATGGGTTTTTGAGTAACACAGCTTGGCCTTACTCCAGATGTGCACCTCTCAAAAAAAGTGCTAGTTCCACTTGGTCATTTTCACTTCCTGAACTTCAGAGGAAAATTATAGAAATAAGAGCAGATAACTCTTTTTTTTTTTTACATTTTATATATTTGGTAAATCATTCATTGAACTTTCAGAAGCTGGTATTATCTAGTCTGGAAAAATTCATTTTCCCTATTTTAATAGCTGCTGAGGATATTGTACTTTAGATAAATTCAGGCTGAATTTTGGAGCACAAGGGAGCAGTCATTTTAGTTAGCAGTGCGCTAAGATCATTTGCAATTTCCAAAAGTACAATATCTAAAGAAATATCAGTCAGATTACATTAATGTAGCATAGATGTATGCCAATATTCTCTCTACAGTGCATGTTTTAAATGTGAAAAATGTCACCTTACATACATCACTCTCTCAAAAGTACATAATAGCTGTTGAGTGCCCTCTTTATCGCTGAAAACAAGTCAATCTCCTCGTACCTTGCAAGTTTCAACCCATACCTTCTTCTGTCCGTGCAAACGTTCGTAATTTGGAAAAATATATTGTCCTCACCGAATGCAATTTTAAAATCATATCACACGGACTCTCGCGCACGTAAAAAAAAGTATGTACATACCTAACGAATCCATGTAAAATAGGAGACGACATCACACTGACAACGTTGTTAGTACTTTTATTCGAGGCAACTAGTATATTGTTATAATATCACTAGTCTAGTCACATTATACCATATAGAAAATTACATGTATTGACCTGCAAAATACGGTTGATTTGTACAAAAATTTCCGCATCTACCATCGTCTGCTGTAAATTTTGCTGCCAACAAAAGTTCACATTTTTCCGGCTCCAGATCAACTTACATCTGGTCTTGTTAGGATTTGCAGTTATAACTGGTTAATTTGTTGATTTTCTTTATGAACAATGAGTAGTGGCCTGGGTTCCCAAGTGGTCTATGGTGCTCGCACTTACCGATCATCGACATCTCAAATTTTTCCGCTTCTGGGACTCAGCCTACGTGGGGAAAAAAAAATTCAGTAATATCACGTAGGTCAACGTTTCTTCCTTGGACTTCACAGGGTTCCTTCTCCTTCAGATGTACTGACCGCCAAGTATAGCCTAGTGTATGCTGACAAAATGTCGTTAAACCACAACAGCAATATAAACATCTTCGCCAGCAACTTAATGACACCATGACGGTATGACGGATTGATCAGCTATTTCAGTGCTTTGGGTCTGTGAATTTTATCTGATGCAGCGACAAGCCTGTGATTGACCGGCTGCTGTGTTATTACAAGTTTCCTACCTTACGCGCGAACTGAAGGTTACATACATACATACATACATACATACATACATACATACATACATACATACATACATACATACATACATACATACCATACCATACCATACCATACCATACCATACCATACCATACCATACCTGCCTGCCTGCCTGCCTGACTGCATGCATGCATGCACGCTCGCGCGCGCGCGCACGCACGCACGCACACACACACACACACACACACACACACACACATACATACATACATACATACATACATACATACATACATACATACATACATACATACATACATACATACATACATACATACATACATACATACATACATGCATACATACATAACGACTCGCAATTACAAGCAAGACACAAATGACGTTTTGAAATTTCCGAATGCAACTTCGATTGACGTCTTATAAATATACATTTTACGACAAAAGCCTTGTAAAGCCAAACAACCTCTAAAATACACATGCAACATATTGTGCGACTAAAACCTTAGACAAATTTTAAGTTAGGTCACAAATATGCCTTTTAGGAAAAATAAATTAAAGCGGTTTTAGTCCAAGTAAACTAAACTATAACTGCACCCCAATAAATGGACACGTTATTGGTTTACTTAAGCGAATCAGGTGTCTTTTCCTACATGGAGATTCGGTAAATTTTCAAGAAAATGGTTGAAACAGTACTCGAAATTTCCTTGCGGAAAAAAAAGTGATTTAAAGTCTTATTCACGTCAACGAGTTGATGAAAAGTGTATTTGTGATAGATGCAGACGTATGTTCGACTGTACGCTCAATAGTCTCTATTATCATTTTGCATATGTATATTTACTGGCTTTGGATTGTGTATTTTTCAGATCCCTACAAGCTGTTTGGTCACATGTCAAGTAGATTAAGTAGCACAGGTGAGCTTCATATTGTTTATGACATCAAACTTTAGTTAAGCAGACCCGGCCCTAGGACAAGTCGAACGAGGCAACCGCCTTGGGTTCCGCGCCTCGCAATGCAGTTGTTTTACTTGGGGCCCCGTGCTCACTGCTTGCTGCCTTGGGCCCCGCACGTCCTAGGGCTGGGCCTTTCGTTTAGTACGTAAGTAAACAACATAGTCCCATTATGAAAATAGCTGGCTTTAACAAAAAGAGCAGAGGGAGTGGAAACTCAATTTTGTCTTTTAACACTTAAGTCAGGATATCTGCAATAATTAAAATACTCGTGCATTCAAAGTTACAAAATTGGTTTTGTGGAACTGTATGGAGATATGGATTAATAGACACTTTCATTTTATTTTCAATCTGAGTACCGGTCATAATTCTTAAGTCGTCACCACGGAGCACGGGCAAAGATTTTGCAAATTCCGGATAGGACATGACTTGAAAGTATCAAGAGATTTGAAAAGATCAATAAATCAAGACGGGGAGGGGAGGATGTTTTCATCCTATCTCTTGAACATGGGTGTTTAGTTACTCTGAAGTCTAATAGACAAAATCTAATGTTTAAACGCCTTAGGAACCAAAACCTCCTGATTTTTTCCTGTCTGAATTAATATACCCAATATTGTTGATTTGTTTACGGTATTAAACAAGTTGCTATCAAAACCCAAGAGCATGTTAAAGCCTTGGAAGGAGTGATATAATCTCCTCTTCCTGGTTTTACCCTAGATAAAAGTTGTTGGTCACCAATTCAAAGATGTTGTACAACATTTTTTACTTCAGGGATTGCCCTGCAATGAATTGCAATTTTTTCAAATTGATTGAATTATTGAAAGAGTAAAAGAGCATGCATTTTACTACAAACTATGCAAAAAATGAATATACAAAGATTCTGCACAGATTGTAAGGTTGTAACAAAGAAAATGAAAGTAAATTGTGACAGTATATCTTTAAACATACAATGCGTTATTTAATTAAAATTGGTTATCATATAATCGATGCGTAGTTTTTTTAAAATTACTATACGTAACAAATGTATCCAAAATACCATCACAAGTACGATTTGGCATCATGGCAAAGACGTCATGTAGCGACGTCTAGGTTGTCATATTTCTTCTATCCCAACACCACATTATTTTTCTTTTCATTGCTTTCTTGTTTTAACAGTATATTATTCAATTTTCGTTAATAGGTTCTGGTCAAATACAGCTTTGGCAGTTTCTGCTCGAGCTACTGTCGGACAGCAGTAACGCAGCTTTCATTACGTGGGAAGGAACGAACGGGGAATTCAAACTTGTAGATCCAGACGAAGTGGCCCGTAAGTGGGGAGAGAGGAAAAGCAAACCGAATATGAATTACGATAAGCTTAGTCGTGCATTACGCTATTATTATGACAAAAATATTATGACAAAAGTACACGGGAAGCGTTACGCTTACAAATTTGACTTTGGGGGCTTGGCGCAAGCAATGCAACCGGGGATTACAGAGTCGACGCCATCGTATCGAATACACTCGGACTATATCTTCTCGCCATACCACAGCTCTTCACTAGGATTACTTGGCTCAGCCAATCAGTATGCAGGTATGTCATCCGGAATGATTCGATCTTCTACCAGCTACTGGTCATCTGGTAGTGAAAACTTTGGAGGAAGTTCTACGAATGATGCACCTATATCAACTACCTCTGGAAGCCTAGATGGATATCTGAAAACTTATTTTACCTGATTTGAAGAATTCAACTTATTGACGCATTAAAGCTTTCTTTGCATATTTCTGTTCAGCATCTGATCAAGGATGAAGTAAAAACTACGCAATGGTGATAACAAGCCATCAGTTCGTTTTACTTTTAAGCTGTCATTTTTTGCTCCTTTTTTCAAATCATTGAAACGAGATACAATCCTGCTTTTCGTTGTATACAAAATATTCGAGACAATTGTCTACAATAGGAGAATTTTTTAAGTCTGATACACATGTATGTATGTATGTATGTATGTATGTATGTATGTATGTATGTATGTATGTATGTATGTATGTATGTATGTATGTATGTATGTATGTATGTATGTATGTATGTATGTATGTATGTATGTATGTATGTATGTATGTATGTATGTATGCACGCACGCACGTATGTATCTGTGCATGTATATATATATATATATATATATATATATATATATATATATATATATATATATATATATATATATATATATATATATATGTGTGTGTGTGTGTGTAAAAAGATTGATTTAACAGAGATGTGCACTATAAGGATTCAAACTCGTGTCCGCCGCATTTTGTTAAGCACCTTTTCGCCTTGGCTGCAAGCACCAGCAAACCCACCCCTTCCGAACAAATCACATGTTCCCTAAAAAGGTTTATCATTGCAGGTAATTAGGACATTCAAGCGTAGATGCTTATACTAGGCGACCCAGTAATTAACTCGCCAATAAATCAAGTCGGTCAGAATTTCTCTGACAGTAATCGAGGTGCAGTCTGTGAAGGAAAGATACTTGTATAAATCAAACAGTGTAAAAGTGATATTCCTGGATCTTACATATGTATGCACAAATACATAAACTGAATTTTATATTGAGAAAGAATATTATGATACAGGTTACAAAATTGTAATTCTTCTCCAACAGGAAGATGTGTATTCATTCGTAGCACTTTATTAAAGAAAATTCTGTACATTTTGTACAAAGAAAAAAATCATTGATTTATCCGTACTACAAGTTTAACATTTGTGAAAAATACAAAATATGTCAGTATTTAGGACCATACAATTTTCATTAATCGTTCAAGGTCAATTCAACTGCTAAGTGTAGCCAATGATCCCTATACGAAACAAATGGGAGATAACCCGAGGACAGAATTGTCTCTGTATTGGTTTTCTAGTTCTTCGACAATGGACCTACTCCAAAAATAAACAACATTGTGTAACATGTAACCCAAAGTTATTCGTAACGTAACGCTATATTCTTTATTTTCATTGCTTTTTCACGTCAATTTGACATTTTATAGGTGTTTAAATCGTGAGGAGGGGGTTGATTTGCTTCAATTTGTTTTTTTTTCCCGCGATGACGTTAACAACATTATGGGAAAAATTTTTTAAAGTGACGTCATCTTTTGAAGTGAAAGAATAGGTATTAATTATGAATCTCTGCGATAATTTTTGTTCTTTACTTACGTCTCAAATTCAACAATACCTGTGAGGAGAAAGAGTTCTTCCTCCTTGGGAGAATACATGATCATGAAGCGAACTTACTCGGATGTAGACATCAGTCTTACTCTCTCCACGTAATCATTGTTGATCTATCCACTAAAAACATTGTCGTTTGCGATAACAACATTTCCAGACAAAAAAATTTAAATGATTTACCCTGTCATTCTTTCCATGAGATATTCGTGGTATCTAAACGAAATTAGATTTGTTCTTCGTAAAATGAAATCGAAAACACTGCGTCAGCAGACAACCGGCATATTTCCTCAGTCCTGTATTTGTCTCGATTTTCTGAGAAGTTGGAGGGAATCCTCGTTATCGGAGCTCGTTGATTCTGCATTTTCCACAGGACGTCTTTCACATGCACAAAATTCTGTGATGGAAATATTTATCTCTTTTCCAGTTGCACACGCGTATTCTTCAACATAATCTCCAGGCTCGCGTTTTAATTTACCACAATTAACACATCTGGGATCTGATTGGACTGGAATATTCAGTTTCTTTACCTCTGGTTTTGTTATGCTATTTAAATTGTTCGCCAACATTTTCGAGGGATTATTTCCAAAAATACCCTTTTCATAAGCTGTCACTGGAGTAGAAATATTTAAGCGGCCCTGCATCACATCTACCAGTTGAAGACTCTCAGCTTGTATACGCACCCTGCCTTCCATGTGATTATGGTGACACGTACATTTCCTTTCCAGTTCTGACGCTAATGGTAAGGATGTTGTCCCAAAGTGGTTAGCTGGCGGTTTTAATCTCTCGGGCGAAGAATCCCTGTCTTTCATCATTTTGAATTCCAGTTCGTACGTAGTACAATCCATTTCTCCTGGATCTATTTCTACCAAAAGGGTAATAAAATCAAATTTTATTTTTGAATTATTTTGCAACGGGTAGACTTCATTGTAGTTTAACGTATAATCGTCAATACATACGAATTTCTTGTCACTCAAATTCTTCAGTTTAAACTTTCGAGGATCATCCCCCCTGTCTCGCCAAATCTCGGCATATTCTCGCGACATTCTTTCGTCGTTCAGTTGCACATCAGATGAGCTTTTTCTCCCGAATTTGATTCTTTGACCTGACTGTTTAAATAACGGTGATTGAGGCAGAAAAGCCTTAACTTTCTCGGATAAATTTGAGGAGTATAGAAGAGTGATTTTTGAGGGTGCCAGTACAGTTTCTGCATCTTGGTCACACGGTATTGGCTTGTCCATCCTTGAAAACAGTCTCTGATTCTAGTCTGAAAAGAATATTATTTTAATAAATGCTATAATTGTGGTACATTTGTGTAACAGAAACTCGTTTAAAAACCTTTTCTCATACAATAATGACTGTAAGACATGTATATATTTGACACATTACTTCCTTACGTATACTTAACCGTACAAAATGTATCTCCAGTAATATTCAGTATTGATTATGTATGCTGAAAACATGGGCCTATTGTACAAGACTTTGAAATGTTGGTTGCTTGATTATGTGGGCTTCACACCATCTTTCAGCACATGATAGGCTTTACATGTCAGACAGCATGCTTGGTGGAGTAAGAACCCTGCACGACTTGCAGACCCACAGCAAACTAGAGGCAAGATTTCTCACATACTCGTGCTAGCTAAGCCGAGACTCGAACCTAGGTGGAAAGAGGTGAGATGTCAGTGATCTATACAGGCGGAAATGTTGTTTCTTCAAACATATTTTACAAAGAATGAAAGAAAAGCTAGTGAAATTAAAATCCGCCTTTCCTCTACACATCTGAAACACAAAGTATAAATTGAGCTTCTAAATCGATATATCGGTCTTGCCAAAATACCAGTTTCGTATTTCTTAGGTAAATTCAATTTCTCGTTCATGTACGCTCATTTTTCTATCAATAGTTATCTCCCTTCTCATGCTAAATTTCCAATCAACAATTATCTCCCTTAAAATTGTATGACTCCATTTCTTCATACGATCATAATTACAGAACATTTTATTATTAAATGGCGCCACCTTCAATTTTAAAAATGGCCATATGTGTGTCTGATCTATTAGACGTACCGTCAAACCAGCATTTAATAAGTCCTTGGAAAGTTGTGAGTCAGTCTATATCGCACTATCCCTAACTTCTAGACAAACCGCCTGCCTAAGTTGGACTAAATTTTGCAGGACTCATTTATATGTAAGGATTCTCCAAGATCAAAAATCTCTTGTTAACTACGAATGCCTGAAACTTAAAATAAAAATTATAACGACTTTTTTCACCGAATTCATTGAAACTTCGAGTAAAATTGATGTGTGAGGTCATTTAATAATAATTGTCATTGAGATGATCCTAAGCATTGGGTCCAAAGACCAGAGAAGAGGAAATCAACGAAAGAAAATAAAATGAAACCAAGTTCTAATAATCACAGAAAAGCGAAAAAAACCACAAGAACATAAAAGAGAGATGATAAGAAAATTAAAATCGCAAATTTCGTATAGGTTATTTATCTATAAGGGCACCCAACTTTGTACAAATGATTAAGAACTCTAAATTATGGTAACCGATAAACATTAAATCTAAAATAAAAACATTTGAAATATCGCAAAAATGTTGTGGAAGAGGAAGATAATCCTTGATGCAGTCTACACAGTCAGGGCAGAGGGTTCAAATTATACCACTGACAAGGTTTGATATTTTTTTGAGGTTTTGGGGGTGTTTTTTGTGTGTGTTTAACACCCTATTCCAGCACATGATAGTATTTGTATGGCAGACAGTATTATTTAGCGAGGAAGAACGTGTAAAAGCCCCGGAAAGAACCAAGGACCCACAAGAATCTACTGTAAAGCTTTCTCACGTACCCATTCTGGTCCTAGTCGAGGCTCGAACTCGACGGACCGAGGTGAGATGTCAAGGAACTGTAAAGGCGAGAGCCTTGAACCACTGAGTCACGTGGGGCTCCCTAATGTCTGGATTTTATGGGTCTTTCTTTAAGAAGACAAACTTTGACAGTATATTTTGCATATATAACTTGGTATTCTTTGAAGTATGTCAAAAATGTGAGACTGCAACTTTAATTTCAGCTTAAAATAAGCATATAATGAGTCATTTTGCTTAAATTTCATTTTTACAGCAAATTACTTCACGATCTTAAAATAATAACACAGAACCCTCGCTTGCACCTCTACCATTTTTTACCTCCGAAGAATCAGATAAAAAAAATCGTTTTTATTTTAATGACAAATTTCATAAGTTGTCCTTTGCACTAAATCTGACAAAGTAATCCTTTACGTTTTGTTGTATTTTAATTTAAAACAAATCATTACTGTTTTCTCCAGATCTTGGGGTAGTTTTGGTTTGATTTTGTCTTTTCCTGAACAAAATTAAATCGATAAATTGCAAATTGGTACTATGTTCGTTTGGTTGCATCATCGGGAATAGCAACATAATCGCACTCTTGAGAATGATTCCCAACTCGTCTAATACAACATTATATTTGGAGCTATTCTACTGTATGCAACCATTTATAAAAAGACGTGCAAAGAGGACAACTTGTAACAAATTCCGGTCTTCTTTTTGAAGAGCCTTTTAATGTAAGATTAACTGGTTTATGAACAATTACATTTAGCTCCAATTCCAGTTCTGTTTAAATCAACCAACAGCAAGTGTAATTGTACGCAAACTTTTAAGTGATAGGGGTCAGAGCGTCCTCGATTGAGGAAAGTCGCGGGTTCGAACCCTGGCCAAGTCACAATAAGACTTTTAAAAATGGTACTTGCAGCTGTCTCGCTTGGCGTTCAGCATTAGGATGTTAGTGTCATGACTGGTCTGCATGGTGTCAGGATAATGTGACTGGATGGGACATGATGCTATATTTCTGCAGTATGATGCCTCAGTGCTAGACATCACTATAAACCGACACACTGCAGCAGAAATCACACACACGCACACACACACACACGCACACACACACACTGACACAGTGAAAATAAACTCAATGTATTAAGTACGACAGCTGACTAAATTTTACTTTACTTTTATAAGCAGTGTCCAGTCTTCAAATCAGTGGATCCAGACCTGCCGTAGCATAATATAAAAACAGATAAGGATCCATAGTATTCATTTTCCTTATGATTACAGGTGAACGTTACCGGCAGATTTCCGTCTACGTTGTTATCAGTTACATGATGTACATTACAAGCGTTAAGACATTATATACGATTTCCTTTTCAAGTCTTTTTGACATGTCTAGTTACTTGGTTTCTTCTAAGCGCAAATACGATATATCCGTTTTGTTTCTAACTGTCTGATATAAGTACGCATCGTTTGTTTTCTAAGATACAGAGGAACCTTCAAGTAATCTGGGTCAACGGTAACTTTTCTTGGGATTTTTCTTTTTTCAGATGAGTCATGTATTCTGTTCGATGTATCCGTCACATCTAAATATAGACATATATGAAATATGTTCATTATAAGATTCACTTTTTTGGCAAAAAGTCATGGGAAATATAATATCTCCATGACTGAAGTGCGGAAAATCATAACGTGAAGAAAACAAATTGTAAACTTTTATTCTGGGTCACAATTCTGTTTATGCATTAAAATGAATAGTAAATTGAAGTTCATTCAAAATTCTAATGGAAATGTAGATTAAATCCGGAATGCATAGATACAAAAATGAATACACAAGTAGGAAGGCAACAAGACGTAGACGATAGAGAAGAATGTGTCTACATTTGATGAGTAGATAAATTAATTCATCAATCCGGAGATATAAAAATATTTCCAGGTGCGTGCATTGTTTACCACTGCACAATCCAGTCATTAGATAGGTACATACATACATACATACATACATACATACATACATACATACATACATACATACATACATACATACATACATACATACATACATACATACATACAAAGTTCGTTCGCGCATTCGTACATACAGGTAGGTTGACATACAAACAGACGAATTGAGAAATTTAGATTGGTAGATAGTTCGATACGATGACGAATAGTTTATTTCATGTCTATTTATTCTGCATTTGTAAATTTGTGGCTGCTAAATGAAGAACAATTTATTATCACCTTCTGATCTATAATGATTGCATTTCTTAAAAGAAGTTAATTTTTACAAAGAAGTAAAATTGTTTCTATTTCTCAGTAAGCAGTGTGGATCAGTGGACTTTGCTCGCAATAAACTGGGATGCGAGTGTCAGATTTATTTTACAGGGCACTTATCTCGTGTAACGATACGTTTTTATGGGAAGTTATCTCGTTTAATAACTACCAATCATACATTTTTAAGGGCTATTATCTAGTTCAATATCTACGAAGGATACATTTCTATGTGAAGTTTTAATATCTACTAATGATACATTTTTATAGGCTAATATCTCGTGTAATATTTACTAAAGATACATTATTATGATAACATATCTCCTGTACTAACTACTAATGATATGTATATACGGGATATTGCGAGAGACTACGGATCGTGTATATATATATATATATATATATATATATATATATATATATATATATATATATATATATATATATATATATATATATATATATATATATATATATATATATAGTTTAATACAAACAATACTATCATACAGGTTAGAGAAATTAAATTCGTACTCTACATACATACATACATACATACATACATACATACATACATACATACATACATACATACATACATACATACATACATACATACATACATACATACATACATACATACATACATACATACATACATACATACATACATAAATTCGTACTCTACATACATACATACATACATACATACATACATACATACATACATACATACATACATACATACATACATACATACATACATACATACATACATACATACATACATACATACATACATACATACATACATACATACATACATACATACATACATACATACATATAAATATACTGTTCATATAACATGTTAATGGTCATGATTTGATTATTTTTATAAGGAAAGATATTTGCACTAGGTATGCATAAAGTTCAGTAACGGATAAATCAACAGACAGAATCCGTTTGTTGATAACAAAGTCGTGTAAACAAACTTTATCTAGTATGTGGAATGGTACGCAAGTATACTCTTTGGAAAGGTTAGGAAGTGTACTTACTTTCAACACCTGCTCATTTAATCGCTGTGAATCGTAACACACACTTATCTTTACTTATTGCTGATTATTAGCTTCAATAGCGTAGACTACCTCAAAAATTGACTGATTGATATTCATTTATTCCTCAACCTTCTGAAAATTTCTAAATAATTTCAAGAAATATAACGTAATATATAAACCAAAAAATAGGACATTCAAAAATTTACGTAGCCGTATGAAATAATTATAAATCAAACATTAGCAAATTATAAATACAAATGTTAGCAATTCCAGATGCGTTAGATATTACACTTGAACCATGTTTTTTAGGTTTATTTATTACAGGTGCTTCATTTTAATTTAAGTCAAGTAACCACGAAATAAAAATTATACAGTTATATCTATTCTAAATTCCAAGAACTTTTTAAGATATGACGTTATCAATTTTTAAAGTATTGCACAACAAATTTAAATAAGAACGTTCAAAAGTTGCAAAGGAAGTTTTGAGAGTGTACGGTTAAAAAACAAAACAACAATAAATCAACAAATTCAGGTAATGCACCCCTCGAATAGCATAGTATTTTAATTGAAGGTTTTAATCCCCTATATTAAACATTTTCAAATTTTTATAGTTCTTAAAACAAGAATGGAAATTGCGAATACTATCCTTCGCTCTTTCCCTCTAATGGTTGAAAATCCAGCTTTGTTTCTTAGCAACGTGAAAAGCAAACTGGCCACAATGGTGTCCACACTGTCGACAGCCGCACATTCGGAGTCTCTCACTCATTTAACCACATATTTATTTGTAAATAAAAATTTAAGACTTATCAACCCGCAAATTCAGCACTTCAAAAAATAATTTACACTATTTCAGCGAGGAACATTTGGTTTCTAATTATTTCACTCCCACCCCAACAATATTTCGAACTAAGTTCTCAAACGGGGAGGGGGGTAGAAGTCGGTTGGAACATTGAAGACAAATATAAATAGCCACTTTTCACAACAATAACTAATCAATATACCATTTCAATTGCATTACACCGGTTTATCTGAATCAGCGCCTCCAACAATTAAAAGGGATATAAAATAAAATAAACTTAAATGTACACTTTTTATGAAATCTGGGTGTCAGCGTAGGCTGTCTGCGCAACATCATTATTTCGCTATCGGGAATTCCTACGCATCTTAGTAAATAATTCCTTATTTGAAACCGAAAGGTAATGAATCTAAAAACACACACACACACACACACTTGCATATATATATATATATATATATATATATATATATATATATATATATATATATATATATATATAGAGAGAGAGAGAGAGAGAGAGAGAGAGAGAGAGAGAGAGAGAGAGAGAGAGAGTAGCTAAAAACATAGAGAGAGAGAGAGTAGCTAAAAACATATATCCAACTTCCTAATACACAGTTCCATTGACAGAAAGCGAAGAATCTACACCGCTATTACATATGTTTGCAATACCAACTACCTATTAAACACATTTTGGTGTATTTCCAGCCAGTAATTTCGAAAGTACTGTATTGACAGATAGAACGGACAGAAAACTGAAAGACAAAATCATTAAATCGATGACACTAAAGTGTGTTCTAGATCATTGCTATAAGTGCTTATTTACATATCTATGTAATTAAACGAACTGTCAGAATGTCAATATGCAATAAAGAATGCACACAAGCAGAAGTTGCTAAATAGAATAATGCAGAATTGGCAGAGCCGTTTTAAGAAGTTTTGCGGCCCTAGGCACAAACTCGAACCTTAAAAGTAACCAGAATTGCGCCTCAGTCTCTCAGATATAGAGTATTGCATTGCATTTCTATGTGCATGTGCGTCATTTTGTTATATTTATTAATACAGTACTAAACTGCTAACACAACTTTGACACCGAAATTATGTTTTGGGGCCTCTGCGGGGCCTCCTGATGTGCGGCGCGGGGCCTCCTGCTCCTGCCTGGCGTGCTTATGCCTTAGAGCGGCACGGAGAATAGGGTTCTATAGCGAGTCGTAATTATTGTATGTGGGTTACCCACTAAAGTAGATACTGCAACATCAACCATATTGTTTTCGGACAAACCTTCACTAAACCTTTTTGTTTTCCTTTTTATATAATAACATTTGGTTGCTGTCCAAGAGGGATTTTTAAATGATGGCTGTTATGGAAAGTGGACTGACTGTTCCTGCCTCTATGCATTGTTTTATCACGCAAGTAGTAGTAGTAGTAGTAGTAGTAGTAGTAGTAGTAGTAGTAGTAGTAGTAGTAGTAGTAGTAGTAGTAGTAATAATAAACATAATAATAAACATAATAATAAACATAATAATAATAATAATAATAATAATAATAATAATAATAATAATAATAATAATAATAATAATAACTACTACTACTATTATGATTATTAGAACTTTGCAGAATTCAGTTGTAAATCTTTGAAAGTGAATTACATGAAGAAAGTAAATTTTATAATTAACAATTATTTAAATGCACCGATTTTGAATAGTAAATCAAACCCTTTCACATTTCATATTAAACATCCCAAAACCGCTCGGAAAAATCCTGTGACTTTAAATGGCTGAAAAACGTTTACCCTTTTTAGAGCAATAAATGTATAAACAAAGCGATGAATCATATTAATTATTTAGTCATTATATTGATTAAACATTAATTTACTTCATTCGTTTTATCTACTTACGGTATTTTATAATTTAAATAATGGTATTATCACGCTATTTATTTACCTCTTGTCCGAACCGTGGGGGGGGGTACATTCTATTTTTAGATATGATGTAGTGTTAGTACTGGATTTACCATCGTGCTTAGGTGTGCATGTTTACCAGGGATGCCCATCTTGGCCCACAAAAAAAATTGATGAATTTTTCATTGTAAAGGGCCTCATAACTTAACTAGCACGGGGCCTCATTTGTCTTAAATCCGGCACTGTGTAGTGCCACTGCTAAACAAAGTTAATAGAATTTATAGCTGATACTATTAGAAAACACGTGGACTGTTGTTGTGTGAGAATAAGGAGTGTCGCGATGACGTCACTCAAGTCTGAATAAAAATTATAAAATTCCAGTGACTGTCAGTTTTGAATTTTGATTCAGAATAACTTCTATTTCAATCCGCATATTCTGCCACACAAAAAAGATCAGGGCCATAATATATCTAAGTGTACTCTTATATACCTCCTTATGAACTTAAATGATCGCTACTTACCTAGATGTTTCTATGCCGGCACACATGTATTATCCTGTTCCTAATATTGTGTATTGATAAACACAGTTCTTTAGTTTTCTAAGTTCTCTGCAACCTTTTAAGATAAATGAAATCAAATACCATCGTGCAGTAATAATCGATCTACCTATAGCACGCTTGGACAAGCTCGTCCTTACTTCCTGAATTGAAATGGACTATGTACAGCACGATAACCGCAAGCAACGACTACTTTACAGATGAATTACAAAATAAACTACAGTATATACCTATACTAAAATCCACTCGTAAAAAGAATAAAGCATACTCTGGCCACCTACTGAATTGGAATCGAGCACTGAATTGGAATTTCTGAATAACTCGTGGTTATTGGGTCGTTAGTTTTTAAAGCCATTTTCAACATAAAATATAATTTCCAGGAAATAGGAGACACGTGTCTTTACAAAGAATACCAATGAGGCAGCCGACCCAGACTGATCTTGGTGGGTAACAAACTCGAGACCTGAAATTACGAATCATATGCTATTCCACCTTGGCTATTGTCTGAATTACTGCACTTAAATAATTACCACAAATAAAAAATGCGATTCACACATTAGAGTGGGCATTTCTGTATATATTATTTGGTACGGCGATCACGGCACAGCAACACAAGTAGGATACTTTATGCATTATCGATCATGGTAGCCGACCAAGGCTGATACAGTGGTATGATTCATACCTTCATCATTAGCCGCATCGTACTACACGAAGAAGAGTGCAAAAAAGGGTCTTAATCTACACGCAGAAGCCTGCACGTGTACCAAGATGAAAGGTGAAACCTTTACAGCGCTCTGGTGATGCGACTTGTGTCATACGATTTTTAGTTTTCTTGTTAGGAATATGGAGTGTGAGGCGCTGAATTATTTTCTATCTGGTTTTTCCTTACAGCGGTTTCAGTTCGCAAAGAATGTATCAATCGCGAAACAGTGCAGATATACTTTTGTTTGGTTATATGTTCATTTTTGCATACACCAATAAGGCTTATGCGATGTCGTGCATATTTACGAGACCACACGATGTTAATCTATACTGCAATCAGAAATTTCATACAAGTTTATGTATCATTGGGGTCCCTAGTGGTCGAGTAGTCCAAAGCATTGGTCCCCAACCCCCGGTCCACGGACCAATACCTGTCCGTGGATCAAATGGTACCGGGCCGCCCAAGGTACATTAAATTATTTCCATTTTATTTACTGTTGTGTATTTCTCTTGGGTTTATATTCACTTTATATTCATTTATATTTATATTTATTTTTATTCATTTTTGATGTAACTGTATTTTATTTTGAAGGCATGTTTAAATACAATTATATTAAAATTATTAAATCAGAACAATCTAAATTATAAACAATCAACGTCCTCCTCCCTCAGCGGGCCACGGTAAAATTTTCAAACGTTGACAGGTCCGCGGCGACTAAAAGGTTGGGGACCACTGGTCTAAAGCACTCGACTTTACCGATCACTGACATCTCATCTCCGCCCAATGCTCGGCTACTGTGAGTATATGAGAAAACTTGCCAATGGCTTCCAATAGGTCGGTGGCTTGTGCTGGGGTTTTCCAAGTTTTCCTCCTCCACCAGTTTTACTGGTCGCCACGAACTCCCCACCACGTTCAGAAAAAATGCTATAACCCCCCCCCAAAAAAACGCATTATTAGTCTAAAATATGATTAGATCAACTGAATCTGCAATGGAAAAATTGGGTAATAACACACCTATATATGTATTTTGCAAGATTTTCTGTCTGAGAGAATATCCAGTCAGGTCACTAACTGCAAGGTTTAAAACCAGATATTAAAAGCATTGTACTGAATAAAAGTCCAACAAACAGGGATGAATCACGTACAGCTGCAGTTTTTGCAGAGAAATCCATTGCAACCACTGATAAACATGACTGGTCTACACTTTCCGCGCTTTTAGATGAACTTTACAAAATTAAAGATTATATTAAAGCAGTTCCAGACATTCTGTTTTGGATGTGGCGGACGAAACATTATGTCTCAGATCGTTCTCGCACTCTGAACTATTTCAAGTAACACGGTACCATACTAGTTCATATCACCCTCAAACTAATGCCGTATATAAAGTTTGAATAGCACTTTAAAATCGTTAAGAGCCTACTGTAATAAGCACTAAGATGATTGGCCGTCGCTTTTGTCCAGCATAATGATGGCATTCCGAATGAGCCCATCCATTAACTCAACTGGCTATTCGCCTCATTACATAGTCTTTGGGAAAGAAAGGAGTTCAATTTAAATGTGTCTCTTACGCCTCGAGAGACTGTCCAGAAACAAACACAACAATATATAAATCAGGTAATTCAAAGAGTGAAGATAGTTCAAGAATTAACTAAAGTAAACATCCGTGAAGCGCAACACACAACCAAATAAAGGTCGACCAGAAAGCGAAGGAACCTTCCTTTCGCGATGGAGATTATGTAAACCTAGAAATCGCACACTTACCCGTAGGGTTATAATTAATTTTTTTTTTACCCCTGATGGATGGTCGGTATGACATTTCTGAATAAGGTCCGAATGACGTCTACAGATTACGCCATTGTTCTGACAATAAACAAAAGAAATCACTCGTGGACAACAACAGGCTTAAGGATTACAAATATCCTCGGGATTATCGACCCCAAATACCAGATACAAATGACTCTGTCCCTCTACTGACTCAGGCACCGCAATGGTCACACAGCGATTGACAATAATACAGAATGGTGCTCAGTTGATAAGCTTTTAACATCCAAATGGATATCTGGGAAGAAACATTACTTAGTAAAGCGGACCGATGGATCCACGGCATAATGGCAACCAAGAGAAAGTTTCTCCGGCATTAAAAGAAGCATTTCACAGAACACGCACACAATCGAATACACGTTGTAAACGACTAGATCGAATATTTCGTAATTGAATTAAAATTTCTTTGTATAATGAAGAGCTAATTATAGTCATATCCTCCACTCCTTTCTTTTCCCATGTCTTCTATTTCGTTTTCTTCTTTCTGTCGCCAAATCTTTTAAACCTGTTTCTTTCTCCTTAAGGTTAGGATGGAATATGAATTTGGTTCAAAGGAATGTGTGCCTTTTTAACTCTAAATTCAGGGTCCGCAGTATAAAAAAAAAACAATTTGAACTATGGGTTATCTTCAGCCTCTTCCACTATTGTATGGTTCAGCCGATAATTCATACTTTTAAATCAGGCTTTCACTGAATTTTTTAGTCGAATTTATTGAATAGTGTCACAGAGATGTCAAATGTAGCTACATAAATAGTATTCTTTCACAGATAAATGAAATACGTGTTACAATGAATATGCAGTTTAATACAACAATCACATTAATAAATTAGTTAATTCAGGAAGGTGTTTGCAACCTTCAAATGTGCAAAAGAGAAGTTTTGCTCTTCATTGGTACAATAGGTTAATATCTATTTAAATTGCTGACAATGAAAACATTCATATGCAAGTCATATAAATATGCTCACGCAATATAATAATGAAATTGTCGGTGCTATTGTTCGATATGGAGGTGATTTCTCCTCCAATACCTTACAGGTTGATAAACATGTTAACGGTTATTATTCGAAACTCAAAAACGCTTATACTATTTAGAGCAAGCGCTGCTCGCCACTGTCGAAATATTCGTGAAGAATATTAGAAAATAGAAGAAATAATTGCAGCTCAAGATGTTGAGACTCAGCAAATTAGTTATACAGCGGAATTTTCAGCAGTCAAATTCACCTGCTATACTGATTTCATAGCATGTTTTAATGAAATCTATAAATCAAAATGAACAAGCGTATCTACCGATTATCTATGTTATTCAATAGCGCCAAAAGATCCGCATTACTAATAATAATATTTATAACAACACGTAAAGATCGTGACCTATATATTGTGCTACATATCCCAATTTGTCCAGACGACATTCACAACGTATCAATCATTTCCGGTTTTAATGATGGCATCATGAACACACGTTAGATAGTTACTTGGTTTACCGAAATAATACCGCGTCGTACCACACATTATAGATATTTCTTTAGAATAAAATATTTTTGTTTCATGTATGAAAAAATATTGGAAAATCATAATTCACATCATATTAATAAGAAATATCGCTTCGATATTATGAATACACCCTTCTATTGCGCACTTGTTCATACGTCTATAACATGATGGGCATATCACTAATTATTGAGATAAATTAGTGAATTGCACCGATTAATCTAGCATTTCTGCAGCAATTATTTTTCTCCAATTCTACACACATAATAGCCATCTGGTAATTTATTTTAGATAATTCCATCACTATTTCTCAGCTTCATTTTCACTATATCAGTAATCAGCACAATAACCGCAGACATCTATAAATATGTTCTGCTGATGTTATATAAAATAAAAAAAATAATAAAACAGAGTAAACTAACATGTAAAAAGAAAATAGAGTAAACAAAAACTGCATGGTGATATTAACTTTCTATAATCATCTAACAGGACTAGTCGTAGTACTAGATTGTATAAAATTTTCTTGCATATTTAAAAAAAAAAACAAAAAAAACTTTGGCTTATTGCAATTTTTCTCAATTTTATGTAATATCGTGCCATGTTGTTTTCCATTGTATTTTTGAATTATAACCAAAATGTGAAGTGCATTTTCGCTGCATTCCTGGCATGCTACTAAATATGTTGCAGCGGGGGGAGGGGTTGTACTCTTTGTATCTTACTGAATATGAGTGTTTTTCTCATTGTAGTTTTTTTATTTGAACAGAATGGACCGCAATGATTTTTCATTTTTTTTTTTGTGGCAATTTATCAACTATTTTAACAATGCAATGTATTTCTTATTTTTAATATTTTTATCTTCTTTGTATGAATGTAACTTTTCTTTTTATCGAGACACGAAAACTAGCCTCAAATGACCCGGGAAGCATTATTAGGACACAATATTTTAGTAAAAGAATTACGATTGAAATTATCTTTTAATCTTCTCTAATCGTATAAAAAGTAATTTTTAATTAAATTATATTGAAGTAATTTTCCATTAATTGAGATTAAAATTTGATTTGCTTTTGTGCAGCAGCTGTGTGCTGTTTTGGTAAAGATCGCACTTGTTTAAGCAATTACATTTTCTTGTATTTAAAGATTAACGTCAACAAATTTTAGACTTGAGGAAAGCTAATGTTAGGCAATCATGCAATTTGCTTGTACCCAAATGTCAGCAAATTTATGATTCACGTTTCCTGTGGGAAAGGGATGAGAGTTTATTCTGATTCGAGAGGAAAGACCATGTATAAAAAGACAGCAACCTCGTGTACAAATCAGTCTGTTCGTTCGATAATCAGAAAAGACTCTTCTCTTTCGTTACAGCGAATCCCACCGTACCTCTTATATCACCAGTTCCTAAAAAAATGTGGCCGTATCAACACGGTTATGAGTGACACCCTTCATCCTTAAGAGAGCCCGAACTTTCTTCTCTGTCTCTAATCTTGGGCAAGGACATCTCTTAAAGTGACTAGTATTTCTTCTCATAGTAAGAAACGAGATGAAGATTATGATAAAAATCATTATCATAATAAACCTACGCGGGAGGTCGTGGGTTCGATCCCCGTTTGAGTCATACCAAAGACTTACAAAAATGGTACTAAAAGCTGCCTCGCTTGGCGCTCAGCATTAAGAGGTTAGTGTTAAGACTGGTCGGCCTAGTGTCAGAATAATGTGACTGGGTGGGGCATCATTCTACGTGTCTGCGGCATGATGACCCAGTGCTATTATCATTATAAACTGCCACACTGCAGGCATCGAAGCGATATGACTGGAAAAAAAAATGTCAAAGCTAAGCTAAAAGTCATAATCACATCATGTCCCAACTCCTATTAGTTATTAAAAATCGGAAAAGAGCCTAATAAATTATAAACAATATTCCGTCACTCTAGTCGTTTTTTTCCCCTACTTTCTATTTACACGTTAGTCTCCAACCAACATATCATCCATTAAAATGAGATCAAACGGGCAAATAACATTAAAGAAGAGGAGTTTATTGCTATCTATCTACCTACCTATCTAGGTAACTACCTACCTAATCACCCACCTACCTAGCTACTCACACATCTATCTATCTATCTATCTATCTATCTATCTATCTATCTATCTATCTATCTATCTATCTATCTATCTATCTATCTATCTATCTGTCTGTCTGTTTTAGAGTCACTCGATTCACATCCGCAATTCAAGGTCTAATCGCACATTCTGGAACATACATAGGATAGAAAAAGGACTTTTTATACCTATGTGGTTATCTCCAGTTTTCCGGTTTCCTTTATTGAATACAACCACACTGGAAGAATCCTTCGTTTAAGAACACCCTGTATTGTACCATGAACGTTAAAAAAAAAAAAAACCGGACAAATTTGATATGTAGGCCTAGCTACAGTATCCGTAAATCCAGATGAGTCTTTAAGTATCTATCTATGAGAGAGAGAGAGAGAGAGAGAGAGAGAGAGTCATTAAAAATAAATCAGCCTTTTGTGCATAATTATATTTGTCCTTGTCAATAAGAACTATATCAGGTGAATAGGTTTTCTGTCAAGTGGGCGACAATACTAAGCTTAAACCGGAGCGGAGTTTATATGTAGCACTGTTTATCATCCTCATCGTCACCGTTATTTTCTTCCTTAATGACTACATAATCTAATCATTTTTTATGTAATCGATAACATAAATACAGGCAGAAAATCGTTTTACTTTTTCAATTCTCACGCCAAAGCATTGGTACGTACAATTATCAAACGATGCATGCAATGAATAAGATATAGAAATAAAGACAAATTACTAGAAGATAGAACTGTACATGAATATCCTCCTGCCATTATGTATGTATGTATGTATGTATGTATGTATGTATGTATGTATGTATGTATGTATGTATGTATGTATGTATGTATGTATGTATGTATGTATGTATGTATGTATGTATGTATGTATGTATGTATGTATATTAGTATGTATGATGTGTGTGGTGGATGAGTGAGAGTGTCCAATCGACTAAGTGGTTAGAGCGTCCACCTCGGATGCGGGAGGTCGCGGATTCGAACCCCGGCTGAGTCATACTAAAGACTTATAACAGCTGTCTCGCTTGGGGGTCAGCATTAAAAGGTTAGTGTTAGGATTGGTCGGTTTTTTGTCAGGATAATGTGACTGGGTGGGATACCATGCTTTGTCTGCAGCATTAAATCTCAGTGCTAGACATCACTATAAACCGCCACACTGACGACATCGTGGCAATATGATTTAAAAAAATAAAAGCTACGTTAAAAATCAAAATCACACACACACACACACACACACACACACATTTCTGTAAATTGTATATACGAATTTCTGTAAATGTGTATGTCAAGTGTGTAATGATAGCTAAAATATTACATTGGACGTTTCCAACAACCTATTTTCGTGATGACCAATATGAAATAAATGTTCTATCATTGTTAATCTTTTTCCGAGAATATGCACAAATCTACAGACAGTTTATGCTTTTGTTCACCGATAAATCAATGGGATTTTCTTAGATATCTTGGTTTTCTTCCACGTCAGAAGATACAGTTTAACCTTGTAAGACGAAAGTCACAGAATAGCCGAAGTGGAAAGGAAATTAACTTGTGCAATAATTGTTACAAAAAAATGTCAATAAACATATTGTAGGGCAAACATAACATAATTACTCCACGCTATAAGATATATTATTAGATTTTAACATACTTACCTTAAAACCGTCATTAAATTTAATAGAAATGGAAGATTTTTATATGTTAGGAATAAAGCTACACACTTGATAACTCTAAATAAATATCTTGAAAGTTTTCTAAGTCAACAACACTCACTTTTAATCTTTTACCCTGAAAAATATACTGCAGATGAGGCGAACATTCTGCATTAAATAACGAAATATTTAGGATTAGTGGAAAAATTAGGTCAGGATCCACCTCACACCCACCAAAAAGGTATCTAAAACTTGATCTATAACGACATATAACACGAACATGGCGTAATACGTTTTGATGAAAACATTCCCTCGCATATCAAGGTGTGTGTGTGTGTGTGTGTGTGTGAGAGAGAGAGAGAGAGAGAGAGAGAGAGAGAGAGAGAGAGAGAGAGAGAGAGAGAGAGAGAGAGAGAGAGAGAGAGAGACCTAAATGTTATTAACAGAATGTGTTTTATACACGGAAACTGTTGCAGATACGTTCCTAACAGCATCTGTATTCATTCAAGTCAGTCAAGTGCAGAAAGCCAAAGAAAAGTTTTTTTTGTGTGTGTGTCTAATACAACCGGATCTTACGATGAAAAACGTTCTGTTGTATACGTATGGTCAGGTCGCAGCAAATGTTTGATCTCTGATAGTACTTCCTGAATGAGATTTATGGGTATAGTAGCTGGGTCGTAAAACCATTACCTACGGTGGCATCTAGGTAAGAGCAATTTACTCTGTCTCTGTCTGTCTGTCTCCGTCTCTCAGTGACACACACATACACAAACATACAACATTATCAGAGTCCATCAAATCCATTAATTCTGACGAAATATAACTTAAAGGGTTTATAAATGTCAGATTTGTAATCGTGCCTTCCATGTTGATCCAGTGACTTTACTGTGACTAGAAAAGTATCATGATACAACAAATAACTATTTGACAAGGCTCTGAAGACCGATCGTTCGTATTTGTATCACTACATTTTTTGGCAATCCAGTCTTAATCAATTATGACATATAACGAAAAGAACTAGCGTTAAAGCTTCCAGTTTAAAAGAACATTTCAAGAACCACTTTTATTAATGAAATTGTTGGCAGCATTTACTTAGTGCACACGTACAAGTCACAAGTTTTGTATACATTTGCTATCAAAAGATAATTAATGGGTCACGTTTCGTATACATTTGTTAACAACTGATAATTAATCACGAACCATTTTTTTTAGTCCCGGTACAAATTATATTCTCCAATCCACTCCTCAAATTAACAATATCCGTTCATATACATGTATAAATATGGTATATAGTTACTTTGCTTACCGTAATCAAGAAGCGCATCGAAGTACCTTGCACTAATCGAGCCTGAACTTTCTGTAAGGTTTCAGTATAGACTAGTAAAACCCGGATGTAGGTCAAACGTACGGTGACACTTTAACTGCTTATAAAGGGTGTCGTGTCGTTGATTCACTCCAAGAAGTACCAGTTAACCTTTTACATTTCGTTTCTATTCAAAATAAATTACCTTCGTATTTTTTGAACCCCGTGTACGACTCAGCAGTATATATATATATATATATATATATATATATATATATATATATATATATATATATATATATATATATATATATATATATATATATATATATATACAAACTATTAATCTTTATAAACGATGATGTGAATGGCTATCATGTAATGCCTGTTATATACATGTTACATCAATCGACAAAGTAGTAACCCTCTCAACTCTGCGAATGGAAATTAGTGGGGGAGGGGGTACACAGCGGGAGCTAAAAATTACCATCATATTGGGGGGGGGGAAGGGGCAAGATTAAGTTATGCGAGGTGGTGTGGTGTTGACGGAATTTATTGCTACACCACTAATTAATTGTTTAATTTTATTATTTAGTATGCATACTATATCCTTGGGTTTTCATGTTAAATTATACCTCGTATTTAGTGTAACAATACGTTTTAAGCATTGTACATGTATTACACCTTTTTTATGCATAAATATATTTCACATCTATACATTTAATAGTTTATATTGTAATTTATGCTTAGATTTGTTGCGACGGGTTTATCTTCCTACAGTTTTTGTCCAGTTCTTTGTTTTTACATTTTTCGAACTTCACCTTTTGATATCACCATATAGTCATAACTACTGTGATGAGGTGATGTAAACACTAATTACGGACATACTTTGACCAATTTTAAATAATTCTGCTATTCATCTGCATTAACAAACTTTGTACCATTCCGGTGGCCTAGGTGTTCGATAGTCCGCCTCGGATACGGGAGGTCGCGGGTTCAAACCCGGTCGAGTCATACCAAGGACTTATAAAAATGGTACTAACAGCTGCCTGGCTTGGCACTCAGCATCAAGAGGTCAGTGTTAGGATTGGACGGCCTGGTGCCAGGATAATATGAATGGGTGAGACATTATGCTACATGTCTGCGGCAAGATGCCCCAGTGCTAGACATCACTATAATCTGCCACACTGCAGACATTGTAATTATATGACTAAAAATTTAAATCTATGTTTTAAATCAAATAAACACACACACATACACACACACACACAGATTTAGTATGCTCTGTGTTTCTTCGATCTGATTAAAATCAGATCTCCATTGTCCTACGTGAAAATCTGAGAGCGCCCGCTTAGGGTCCATCTTCTGGTGACCTATGCTTTTTCCATAACCGCTCATTTTTTTCAGTCAGTCAGATGAAGCTCTATATCTTCACATTTGGAAGACTGAGCAGTATAGCTGAAGAGCATCAGTTTGTGCCTATCGATTTGATTCACTTTCAAATATCTGTAAGCTGCATTTCGATTGGCTAACTCAAAGTTCACCAGCATATGACCGTTAAGCGGTCGTTGTCATATCTTAAACATGGACAGTGGAGATCTGATTGGTGTTTCTTAAAACCGATCACTTCCATTTTGGCAATTCAATTCAGGCCACAAGCAAGCTTTACTGACCTCCGAAATTTAAAGAGCTTGAAAACGAGCAAAAACCGACACAAATCAAAATTCGGTCTCTTGGCATCTCGTTCAAATTTCACCACATTTAAAATAATTTTGTTTGCATTTAATATTTTGTACATAACTTCGCATTAATTGCTGTAGCTGATGTGTAGTATCAGGCCCTCCAATAACACGCACTTGCATCCATTTTTTTAATCTAGATTGCTATTCGTGTCCTACATACGATGGGTGGGGGGTCCTAGGCCTGTATTGGTATCAAAAGTCATGCCCATTCCCAAAAACTATCCACCCCCAGCAATTTTAGTGTAAGAGGTTCCCACTCTGATTTTAAAAAAAATGAAAACCATGTCCTTTACTATCCTTGGACAGAAATTACCATAACATGCTTAACTGCAGGGCCGACTGGGGAAAGGGGGAGCAACGAGTGATATAATCCGGGGCCGGGGCCAAAAAAGAGACCTGAGCACACAAGGGGACCTGGGCTGATCAACACTTTTTTTTATTTTTTAAAAGAACAATTTTGTTTGAACAAGATTTAGGAGAGGCCCGAGTGTTTACTACCCATGGCCTGTGATAGATTAATATTTTGCCGAATTGGTTTCTTTTTCCAATCATAATAGGGTGAATATGACGAAAATAGAGAAGTGTGTGCAGAAAGTTAAAAGAGTTTAGCTTGTTTTCATGTCAGATGATTAGAATACTAATGGAATAATTTTGCAATTTATTAAAATATTAAAAAGTTTCTTGTTTTGCTTTGCTATAACTGCCAGATAACATACAGCAGCACCTTAAAAACAGATTTCTGTCCAGAACATGGAACAGTTTCCATAACAGAAGTCCTTTTTCATACAATTGCTGGATAACATTATTAATTTTTATACAATTGCTGGATAACAGTTTAGATACAAATTATTAATTTTTATGCAATTGCTGGATAACATTTTGGATAACATTATTAATTTTTATACAATTGCTGAATAACATTTTGGATAACATTATTAATTTTTATACAATTGCTGGATAACATTTTGGATAACATTATTAATTTTTATACAATTGCTGGATAACATTTTGGATAACATTATTAATTTTTATACAATTGCTGAATAACATTTTGGATAACATTTTTAATTTTTATACAATTGCTGGATAACATTTTGGATAACATTATTAATTTTTATACAATTGCTGAATAACAGTTTAGATACAAATTATTAATTTTCATACAATTGCTGGATAACATTTTGGATAACAATTATTAATTTTTTATACAATTTTGCTGAATAACAGTTTGGATAACAATTATTAATTTTTTATACAATTTTTGCGTAATTTCTTGTTAAATTATATTATCCAATTACCACCCCCACCCCCACCCAAAAATAGCCGCCAGAACATTGTATTTCTTTTTCTAACTTTACACTTTACCACTTTTTTTAAGAGAAAATTGACGCAATAGTCGACGTTTGCATTGAAATAACTATTGAATGTAGTAAAACCAATGCAAGACTAAGGGAACCTTGCATTTTGTGGCTATTATTACTAATAACAGACTACAATGTTATGTATCCTACTCAATAATCAATCAATTGCTTTTTAAATAATTTTTGATTTCAAGAATATTTTTTGTCAGTCGTGAGTGTGCATGTAATTTGCCTTTTTAAAGTAGTTTTAAAAAACTTTCAGTCATATCGCTACGATGTCAGCAGTGAAACAGTTTATAGTGATGTCTAGCAGCTGTTAGTATCATATTCTTAAGTTTTTGGTATGAATCGGCTGGGGTTTGAACCCGCGACCTCCCGCATCAGATGCAGACGCTCTAACCTATAGGCCACAGGAGAGGTTAACCCAGATAAATATAGAATATACTGCATTTCATTCAGTGACATTTAAGAGTTGGTTTCATTAACTCGGATGACAGTGCGAAAGGTTTCAATTTATTATGTAATATCGTACTGTACTTTAAACGCCTATATGTCGGGGTGCCATATATTCATGCTACATCTTCGAATTTGTTTGCGAATATTTGAATTCGCGATAGAAAGGCAATGCATTACATGTAATTTTCAATAAAAACAGCAATAATCCGTATTTATAGTAATACCGATAAATCTGAATTCCTCACGAATTTAAGCTAAGATATATTTGTGTGAAATATAATTTTATTGGCAGTTTTATGCACATTTAGTTTGTATCGTGGTTGACTTTTGTCCATAAATGAGTTTAAGAGTTTGAGCGTACCTGACTGTCATTTTTGTAAACTCTCTATTACATAGCTGCTTTTGTTTGTCTCTCTTTGTAGATTATATTTTAAGACTATTATTAATTGTAGGTAAACACATTTACTTGGATTTGAGTTTAGGGCATTAGTTTCCCCTCAGAATTCTCTGTATTTGATACTTGTCATGTTCTTTACTGAGCTTTTAGTAACAGACCTGGTCTTGTTGGCAACTTAGAATGTTCTAGAAATGAACTTTTAACCCTTATCCTAGTCCCTTTATTGTGTATTGGGTTTTTATAGTAATGTTGTTTCTATTAGAATTATACACTCCTATCTTAACATCTGAAGTGGAATGACTCCGTTAGTTGTGTTCAATCTTAACTTGAAAACATTTGTTTATTTACGTTACTAATTAGAATTAGAAAGTGCTTACTTTTCGGACTAAATCACTATTTTGAGATTATTGTGAATTTATTCAGAGACAGTCTGGATTATGCAATTGTGCGACATCAAGACTGTTGGCACATCAAAACTATCCAAGGCTACTGATACATCAGCACATTCAAGACTGGAATTACATCGTAACACCTCTGGAATTCATTCTGATTAATTTATACGTTTAGACTTGTTTTTGAAATTTTATTATTATTTGGGATTTAATTATCAATACTTTAAGCTCTTTTTCACTTTGTATTCTCAGAAAATAAATTATTCGTTGAATTTTACAAAACTTGTGGGTTTCGCTCTTCTCTGTTTTTTAGTTAACGACCGTAGAATCGTAAGAATAGTAAATTAAATTATTTGCAGATAATAAAAATATACTTATCTAAGAGTAATAGAATCTTTAATATACGTCGGATAGGACAATAATTCCATCAAACGAAAATAACACAAAATCCTTATCCTGAGGATGGCTCACATTTGAGGTAAAATTATAACTCTGTTCAATACTATGGCATTATCAAGAATCATCTTCTGGAATTCCTAAACTAAAAATGAGTCTCTGTCAAAATATTGTGAGGGTCTATGTCAGGGTGACATATTACGAATACTGATGCAGTTTTAATACAGTAAAATACCATCTGAAAATTTCTTTATCTGATGATACACCATGCAAAATGGGATATTTTAAAGACGTTTAAAAACTTTTCAGCGTTCCAATTGAGAGGTCGAGACCATCGTGTGCGCAATGATATAAAATGTAAGCGGGTAAAAAGGTAATGTCGAATCTATAAGATTAAAAGAGTCAGATAACAACATCAGATAACAATAACAACAAGAGAAGTAACAACAACAACAACAACAACAACAACAACAATAATAATAATAATAATAATAATAATAATAATAATAATAAATTCAGCTTTTGTTCAATATTTTTTTATAACTAACAATGAGAAGATAATTCAATATAAAAAGCAATTACAAAAACGTATTTTCTTCAAATGGGCTACATTACCCATACATGTAGCTAGATCAGTCAGTACACACGTTCAACCGTTGCACCTTTTAGGATGTCTTGCAGCTAATATTTATCTGATTTTTGTGAAAGAATGCTCGTGTGATGGTGCAATTAGGGAAATCCTGCCAGTTTGTTTGCATTATGATCGCACTATACGGTATCGTACTGAAAGATTAATCCTTTATAAGCATCGATTTTGAATAGGAGGATCTCACCTAAGGACCAGAATGTCTGACGCAAAATTCCGATCCCGAGGGAAGAATGTTCCTTTCCAAAAACCGATGCTTAATGAAGGTGTTTATGTCCTACATTGTTCACTGAAAAAGGAGCACAGAAAAGAATATGGGAATTCGTTAATGTTTAAGCAATAATTATATCAGAAAAGCACCCACTGAAAATTTGCCCATTTTAAGATTTGAAAGTTTAAGTTAACACTGAAAATTTCATGGAAAACTTTAAATGACGTCGAAACAAATAGTAGCGTTTAAATGAAAAGTGGTCGAGACTTTCCAACAAAATGGCTACACGACGTTTGAAACAGACTGCTGAAGATAACTTGCGCAATGATATAAATCTGATCAGATGAAAAAGTCCACCCTTATCCATACGTTTAAACGAGACAGACAACTGTAATCATATAGTAATCCATTCATCTTTGGAGTACAATTTATTTTCCTTTATAATGATAAGGAAAAAAATGAATTCAAAAAAATTATTTAAAAAGCAATTACAACAACGCTTGTTTTCTTTTTTGAAACTGGACTAGAGAATATGTAGCTAAGTCGACCAGTGCAAAACGTGATGATAATTTCATTCGTGGCACATTTTAGGATGTAAATGTGTAACAATTAATGTTTATCACGATTATTGGGAGTGAGCAAGAATACTCAAACAGTGATGGGGATAAAGGACATTTGGCACATTGGTGTTTACTTAGATTGCGGAGACTCGTATATTGAAAGACATCTGTCACCTGGCGAAAGATAAAATAGTTCTTAACAGCTAATAGTTTTACTTTGAACATGCACTTGTTTTATTTTGTTTCGTTGATAATTTATGGACCTGATACATCTAAAATTGCTCAAAATAAGTAAAATAGTGGCAGTATAATACAATATTTTTTATTTGGGGTCGAAAATACCATATAATTAGCCCTATATACTAAAGTCAGACCGGTTCAGACAATTCTACCGATACTGTATATGCACTTGATCTAGCTTTTTAATCCCAACGATCTGTATTACGAGGACGTATAGATACGGTCACCTAACGAAATATGTACTTTCTAGGAAAGAATTTGTGTCTCGTGTTTTGTGTTAGAATAGTTTCAAAACTTCAGATCCTCATCAGATGTGAATTAGTTGAAAAATTTTAAACTATCGTCAGATGCACCAGACTGTCGTGAATGCATGACCGAAGATGCCCAAAAATTATTGTCTGACGTGATAGATCACAAGAGGGCGCTGATTCCCCGCCATACCGGTAATAGCATCTTCCAGAAGCAGGGTAAACTAGACGGGAGAAACAACCAAGTTCTACTAAAGGTTATATTTTCGTCAATTTTAATTTAGATTTTGCGTTCAAGCTAACAAATGATACCAGGTACTCTTTCCGGTCGAGACGATGTAATCTGGAGGAACCTGGGGACTTGCCACTTCCGAGAAGAAAACAAAATGGACGACTTCTGCCACCCACACATAGACATGGATTAAACTTAGGACGACATAAATGTAAAGCAAATGACTGAACCACGTTGGTCTCCAACCTTTCTTACACTTCCTTCATTATTATCATATATAATCCTTGCACACAAATTTGTTTATTTTGTTAGAAATATTATGTGGCGGGTGGAACCATGGCCGTGGACAGGGTAGGACAACTAGGACAACATTCATGGGGCCCAGTGCTGTCTCACTTTGTCATTTATGGAGGCCTACTGGAGGGTTTTTCCCATAATTCTTGTTAACGGTCCCGTGTGGAACATTAGAAAGTCAGCTACCGATATATTTGATGTAAAGTTTAAATGAAAAGACAGCCATGGAGGATATCTACGCATTTTGGAGTGGAAACGAGTGAAATATTTCTGTATATCTACTACATAAATATTAAATATATTTTTTTTTAACCGAAAACTGTCGATTTGCATGGATTTGTTTTCATTCTGTGCCAATGCAATTAACAACTGCATTACTATACCGATACAAAAAGGTCCTATCATACATCAGATTGTGCAGTTTGTCACAACAACGTTCATATTCGTACAAAAATTTAGATATTTATTTAATTTTATCAACGCATTTGCTGCACAGGTTGATAGTGTTTGGCTTGTGTAGGCCTAATACAGAAACACAAAAGAGCGGTTGTATCTGACATACTTCAGAGCGTAACAACAGATGTTAATGTATATGAGTTTATCTGTTAATTTTTTCGTTCTTTATTTTGGATATTCCTACATTCAAAAGTGAAATATTTGGGTGAACTGGGCAAGATTGTAGTATTATTTTGAAGCAGATGCTGCTCCCAATTTTCGATTGTCACCTAATTTCGGTTTATAATCAAAACCCGAATTATCTATCGTTTTCAAACACGGTTGAAATACGAGTTAACATTGCTATTTAAAAAAGGTTAATTACTATATTTAATGCGGATTTGTTTCTTTAAAGTGTGTACCGTTTGTTGTTGAGCATTACAGGTATGAGGAGTCCATATTTTTGTATTTCTTGATGGCACCTCACTGAGTGCGTAAGTGTACACAAGAATATCTATTGTTGACACATTTTAAGAGCTGTAGATCTTGATTGGAGGGGAAGGGATAAAAGGCAGGGAGAGATACGCAGTAGAAGAAAATTGAAAGAGACTGAACTGTGGAATTACAGGTTTTTATAACACACATTAGAGTAAATATATTCCCTTAATGGGAAAAATAGTAGATCCAAAAGTTGTATTGCCATTGTTACGAAGAAAGTTGCATCGCCACTGTTAGGATGAAAGTTGTAGGCCTATCGCCACTGTGGCGATATAATTTTTTACTCCCACATATATTTCAGGAAGTGAGCATCCTACTGTGAAATATATGATGAATGGAGTTATAACAGTATTATTGCGTCTTACACGAACGGATTTATTAAGGCGTGCACCAAAGTTTAAGATGCAGTTAGAGATTAATCAGTTTATGTCGTAGTTTACACTACATGGTCTGTGTTTGGGAAGGTTTTCTTTCGACCCATTCTAACCTGAAGAACGATGACTTGTGGTCTAAGTGAGATAACGAATAGTATTTAGCCCTTAGTTTATTATATCAAATCCATAACGTGTGTGTGTGTGTGTGTGTGTATGTGTGTGTTTTTGATATTTTACATGTATAGAATCGTTATGATACCGGTAACCGTTCTCTTTCTCGTTACTGTGGGATCTATAAATTTTTCTAATAGAAATATAATCCTAATATTGACATTTTATAAGAAATTAGCACATCCGAATAATGTAAATTGCTGTGGTCTTTAGCATAAATAAAATGTCTACGTATATTCCGCGAGAATGTCTATGTCCGCTGCACGAGAATGTTTTGTGTGCGACATGAGAGTTTTGATATTGGGACACCTTAATATTTGTAATTTCACAACCATTTCTGGTGAATAAAATCTAACTGCATGTTAAAGATCATTACTATTTAAGAACTACATTTTACAGTTCCACATTTTTTGCAAGAGAACTCATTTTTAACTCGTGTTCCAGCGCAGACACGTACGTATATATTGTTATGTATATTTAATTAAATTATTTATTTAATTTTTTAAATTCCATTATATGCTATTGTAATGTAAATTTGTTTACTGGATTTGACATTGTCCAGAATTTGAGTTTAGTTCTGTTTGACCTGACTGTTATCTTTTTTATTTCATTGATAAACAACTAGTAATAGAAACACTGTATAAAGTTCCTGACCTCGTTTCAAAATCTGTGACAGTTTTGGTAAATAACATTTTTATATTTTGTCTTACTTTATTTTCTTTTTCTGTGTAAGAATCATTAAGTTAAGTCAAGATCGTGCCTGGATTACGTGACAAGTAGCATGTATCCATTGTTACAAATTTCTATTTTTTTTCTCAAAAGAATGAACTTTTGATACTCATCGGGGAATCTGTTTTGCATCCTAATTAGCGTATAACTGTTGTTTTTGATAGCAATTTGTGAGTTGGGCTCCAAACAATTGACACCTTAAGTTGTTATTATGTTGTGACCAGCTTGGGTTGAATTTTGTTTTCAAGTTATTGAATTCAAGTGATTTTTTTCCCTGGAAATACATTAACGCTCCTACAAAATTCTTGGATAAGACATTGATTGGAATTTATACTGAATTCAAAACTGGAAATAATATTTTCTGTGATTCAACAAAGGCCTGTTGACACAGCAGCACTTCGCTAACCATAAAAGACGCCATCGCACTCAATTTTGATTTCATCTGGATTATTTGTTACATTTTACAAAGCTTGTTGTCTTCACTCTTTACTGTTACCTATTTCAAGAGCATAGACTCGTATATATATATATATATATATATATATATATATATATATATATATATATATATATATATATATATATATATATATATATATATAATAATAATAATAATAATAATAATAATAATAATAATAATAAATTGACAATGAACAGTGCAAAACTAGTATCTAACTAGCCTGAGCGCTTTCGACTCTTAATGAGTCTTTTTCAAAGGCATATACAAAGCATAGACAAGAAAAATAAATAAAAGAGAAACCGCAGTGTTTGCAAAACTTTACATGGCTGTTTTTACAGAAATTAAACTTTTAAATGTATTATGTTTCAACTAGATTATTTAAAACTTGTTGCGGATAATGGAAAATATTTCCTATTGTTTATTGCATTTATCTTAATCAGTTCCTGACACACATGATCCCTTGCTAAATCCAGTGCACTTGAAATGACTGCTATTCGCCATATGAATTGTATTGTATTATATATTATTATATATGTAAACTTTTGATCAATTTCTCTTATAAAGCTCTGCACCGCTAAACTGTTGAAGAGGAGCTATACCAAACGGCACTATATGCATCCGTTGTACTGCAAGGGATCCTTAAGACTAGTGAAGGCGACGACATCTTATCCGACATCATTTTTGTGACCACTTCAGTAAAATCCAGTATGGCTGTTTCACCAACGTTACGTCTAAAGAAGGCAGAGATTCTGAAAACCAGTGGTGACCTCCATGGCGCTATGAAGATGTTGGAAGATATAAGCAGCAATTCTGGTATGCTGACTCTAGATAGAAATGCGATATTTAATAACAACATACCGCGTAACATATACTTATCGATGCCATATTTAGCACTGACCTCTAGAAGTTGCGCGAGAAGCTATCTGGACCACTCTGCTGGCTTAATTGGTAGAGTTTCCGCTTCAGATGCGGAAGGTCGCGGCTTCGAACCCTGACAGAGTCATTTGAGACTTATAAAACTGGTACCAGCATCTGCCTTACTTGGCACTCATCATTACGGACTCAGTGTTAGGACTGGCGGGCCTGGTGTCAGGATAATGTGACTGGGTGGGACATGGTGCTTCATGTCTGCAGCATCATGCTCAAGTGCTAGACATCACTATAAACTATCACACTACAGACGTCGTAGCGATATGAATGAAAATTATTTAATGCTACTTTAAAAATCCAAATCACACACACACACACTCACACACACACACACACACACACACACACACACACACACACACACACACACACACACACACAAGCCATCCGAACTGGACTATGGTTATACGTTAAGGTTACGTGTTCTGGGTTTTTTTCTCAAAATGACCCTGACTTTCCTAGAAAGGGCACCAAAGCAAACGTCTATATATTTACTAAAAGTGTGCATAATACCCAACTAAACATGCGCAAGAATAAAACGACGCTCAAATTTCAAGTGACAAGTAACTGAATGTATGTATATGTGTTTGTTTTCTTTTTGCGTGAGTGGGTGGGATCAGAAATCCAGGACGCCCCTTCAGTCTGGCCCTGTCTATGTCAGCAGAAAGGCAGTTGTCAGTGTCTATATACCTGGAGGTTCCTTTGACCGAAAAATTTCAAAAGACATGGACTAAAAAATACTCTCTTTTGTTAAGCGTAATGTTAGAATGCGTATTATGAGACTGTCTTCACAAAAAAACCCTATAACACCTGACTTTGTAAACCACCATTGATATATACAGTTTTAAAATATTTAAAAAAACAACAAAAAACAAACAAATCAGCGCACTAATTGCTTCATCATTTATGAAACAAAAACTCTATTCAAAGCTAAAATTAACACCTGTTTAGCCTTACAATACTGCCACTCGTATATAATTCAAACGGCTCTATTGATAACCCACCTGTTTCAAGTTAACCAAAATTACAACCCGACAAATTCAAAAGGTTTGCTGTGTTGAACTTTGGTAAGTAGCATGCTATGAGTCGAAAATAAAGTAGGGCTAAAACGAACGCATACCAATTTGTTTAAAGTATACCAGGAAGCCGTATTACCAAGAATAATTGGTAATGTACAATGAATTTGTAAGCACTCTTACAGTAAAATAACAAACTGTCAATTCTTAAATTTTTGGAGGATAAAAATTATTGCCAAAATGAAATGTTACCCGGTCAAAGTAACCCACTGGTTTGCCGCGTAGCGTAATTTAAACTCAACTATTTGCTTGTCAATGAGAATTCGCTTTATTTTCAACATAAATTAATATACTAAATTTATAGTAATTGTATAGAGGATAAATATAGGTCACATTTGCTCAACGTTTACTCTCTTGATGCTTGTACTTGATTCACAGTGTGCTCTTGTTTTACGGGCTTTGTTTCATCCAGGTTCACCTCCATGGCAGTATGCTGATGAAAATGAATATAGACATATCCAGGCCAAATGCTTGCAACTTAAAGGCACGATCATGCACAAGCTATGTGAGTATAAACATTATTTTTCGTCTCAAACTTGGTGGATATAAGCATGACTTATTGCTTCAACTATATGAAAATTAATAGTATTTCAAACTATGTAAATATAAACATGGTTTCTCGCTTAGAACGTCTTGAATATAAAGATTATTTCTCGTTTAAGCATAAACTACCTCGTTTCATAGCATATATATATATATATATATATATATATATATATATATATATATATATATATATATATATATATATATATATATATATATATATATATAGATGCAATAAACTGACGACGAACAGTACGAAACTAGTAACTAACTAGCCTAAGCGCTTTCGACTCTTAATGAGTCTTTTTCAAAGGCAAATACAAAACATAGTTACGACAAACAAATAAACACAAAAACGTTGTGTTTGTAAACCTCTACATTTCTATCTTCACATGTGCTAAAACTATAAATACAACCAGCTTGTATAGACTAGTTGCGGAAACTGAAAACGTTGTATAATTCCCTAAAAGTCTACAAGCCAAAGCGACATCTATAATCTGCGTTACATATGTACACAAAGTAAAAATAGATGTCGCTTTGGCTTGTAGACTTTTAGGGAATTATACAACGTTTTCAGTTTCCGCAACTAGTCTATACAAGCTGGGTGTATTTATAGTTTTAGCACATGTGAAGATAGAAATGTAGAGGTTTACAAACACAACGTTTTTGTGTTTATTTGTTTGTCGTAACTATGTTTTGTATTTGCCTTTGAAAAAGACTCATTAAGAGTCGAAAGCGCTTAGGCTAGTTAGTTACTAGTTTCGTACTGTTCGTCGTCAGTTTATTGCATCTATTTTAATTAATCCCTGACAAACGTGATCCCTTGGTGGATCCAGTACGCTTGAGAGGGTTGTTATTCGCCATATGATTTGTATTCTTTATATATATATATATATATATATATATATATATATATATATATATATATATATATATATATATATATATATATATATATATATATATATATATATATATATACACACACACACACACACACGAAATTTGTGCTCTATGTAGCGTAATTATGAATTGGTGTTTTCATCCTTCGCTCTTGCCTCTGTACACAGTTTGCATCTCAAGACGAGACTACGCAAGAGAACAGATGAACTTGAAAAACACTATAAAATTAACATTGAAATACGTCAGTTGAAGCATGTAATATTTCAGGTTGTTGGAAGGATGCTGTCATTCCACTGAAAGACTCAATGAAGATCTTCAAGGAACTTCCTGATCCTGATGTCATCGGCATCTTGTCATCCTCAGACGTGATCTGTAGATGTCTCATGAAGCTGACCTTGGCCGATTATCTAGATATTCGAGAATGTTGTCAGTTTTTGAGTGATCATCATTGCAAACAGGCGCATGACCTCGCAATTGATTCTGCCAGACTTTCAGAGTATCATGGATTCCATATCCTCGTCTCCAGGAACTACGTAAGTATCAATAATATTTAGCCACAATTTTCTTAAACTAATGTAATTTCGCCTTTTGACCTTTTTGACATTGATAGGAGAAAACTTCAATATCAGTTATACGAACATCTCTATTTCTAGAAATTAATGTTAATATCTATTTCCATCAACGTTAATTAGTTTGTTTATTGTTGCTTCTTTCTTTCCAATCTTTTTATTCATGGATATTTATCAGGTAATCAAAGATCATACATCAGTTAGCATTATGCTGTATCGATAAAAAAAAAAGCAGTCTTATACATGTTGTCAATAATCAGATCCTTGCGTTTCAGAACATAGCAGCTGAGTCACTGTTGATGTTCCTTGCTGATTGTGGACAAAGGATTATAGATCAAAATAAACTATCACAGGTCCTGTGTCTCCTTCGAGAATCTCTATCAGTGTATACATTACAAAGGCAGCTAGAAAACCAGGAGTTTGTGTACGAGATGGTGAGGTCTGTCTTTCTTGGCTTTCTTACACTGAATTGTTCACACGTCGCATCAGATAGAAGCTTTGCTTTAAGATTGCAGCAGTTGAGTATTTCTCTGTACAAGCCCTATTGCAACCGTATCCACGTTCTGACAACTGAATCAACTAACGAAAATGGCACTGATGAAACAGCTTGCTGCCTCAATGAAGCGTTGAATATATATTGCCTGAAACCCATTGGACGGATATTTATTCCAAAGACAACAAGTGTAAAGGGGAATTCAGACATGGTTTGCAATTTCCATTCTGAGCTAGGATTACCTGTGAATCCTGACAAATACTCAATCCCTCATATTGATGTCCCGTGTGAGGTGTTCAGAGAAGCACTTGGGTGCTCATATAACCCAAAGGACATGCAAATGGAACCAGCAAGAAAACCTCTCACTTTTTCTGATTGTAACGAGGGCACAACTTGTTTTGGTTTAGTTGATACCAATACTAGTACACTCTGCATCGACTGTAGCCATGTACATTATGAAAATGAATCTCTCCAGAAGTTTCCAAAAAAACAAACAGATATAAATTTTAACCATACATGTACAGTTCCGAAATATGGCCGGAGCCTTCATTTGGAAGTAGTCAACGGCTCTTGTTCTACTCAAAATAGTCGCCTAAATTCCGCCAACAGTGATCTGGAGATTGTGGGAAATACCAATAGCAAAAGTATTCTGCAGCTGAGAAACGGATCTAAAAATTCCGAGTCTTTCCAAAACAAAGCGAATCTTTCGATATTGATGTGCAATCCTGTGCTTCACCTCAAAGTGGAAGGCCATTCATTCAAGTTGTCCGCACGTTCCTCCACAAGTTATGAATCTTGTTACAAGAAAGACTCCAAAAAGAAACTGAGTATTGAAAACGATTCTGGTGTAGGAATTAGTGCAGATGCCAGCAGTGTGGAGTCAGTGAAGGATATTAAGCATCGAGTGCAACCGTACATAATGAAGACCAGTGTTGTAAAGAAGATGGCAGTCCTTCCTACCCAAATGAAACCAGCTGTCAGTCGTGAGTTTCTTTTAGCATGTCATTTTGCCTTTTTTATGTATAATCTCTAACATTTTATTTCATTTCTAGAATGAATTAGGAGTGGCAGCAAACAAAAGACTGAATGAAAACTGGTTGAAGATTTTTCAAAATAACAATATACATGTACTTTGAAAGACATTTCTGAACTTAAAGTCACTGATATTACCGATTGAGATTCTCGTACCACATTTGAAAATTGGGGTCTATGTACAGAAAGATACAAATTTAGCAATTCGTTAAATACTATAACCTGAATTATAATACCGCATTCATCGTTTTGAAAAGTGCATTTATATAAGTTAGCAAGAAAACACTATACGGAGTTGACACTTCTGAGGAGAGACCGAGAAATATGTATGGTAATTTCTTTGAAACAAAAAATATATTTTACGAGTGAACAGTGATTGTCTTTGTACTGGAGCTAGAAGAAGTGAAAAATATTGACAACACATTTGTTACTATCTTAGTATCAATCATCGACGATTTATGTTACTTAATTTGCTTTACGATATAGCGGCCCGGTTGATGAAATACAACCCAGTAACTGGACTCTGGACCGCACAGCAGACATTGGCCTACTTTGGACCCAAATTGACTCTCGAGTGTAACAAGAAAGGAAATTGTCGGGACGCATTTTTTGTCCAGTATATTCACCAGGACGAGACGCTTGGAAGGTAAGAAGAAAGCTAGTTTAACACGTTCATAACCATGACATGAAATAAATCTTTTTGAGGATCCCAGCATGATAGATATCTCTGCTTGTATAATCCTCAGGAAAACTACATACATTCTCTTTTCGAGTAAAATTGTACGCTAGTTAATTATATTATACAGAAAACTGTCCAGGTTGTGAGCATTCGGATAAAAGTTTGGTAAGTTTGATTACTAAAAACATAGGTTATCTGTAGCTAATGAATGTAAATATTTATTTGGTTTAAAAGTAGATGTTAACGTTTTGCTTATATGGAGTTATTGGACTGACGTTTAATTATATACACTTTAAGATTTTTAAAGGATATTATGTTTTCTTTTCAGTAACTGAAACGTAATTTCTTAGATTTGCTATTGTACAGTATACATTTTACTATCGAATATAGTCAATTTTTACCTATTCTTTGTTTCCATGAAAGCCAGTTTAGTGACTTTGATGCAGTGGAGTTAAATACCCAACACAGCACATTTCATCAGTCAATCCATTGGCGTCATTAGGGGGGGGTGCAGATCGCACCGGGTGACATCAGAGGGGGTGACACCAAGATTACTGCGCAGGCACAAAAACTAAATTTCGGTGTCAGTTGTGTTAGCAGTTTAGTACTATGTTAATAAATTTAACAAAATGACACACCTGTGCATGGAAATACAATGCAATACTCTATATCTGAGACTGAGAGACTGAGGCGCAATTCTGGTCACTTTTAAGAGTTTGTACCTAGGGCCCCCAAACAAATTAAAACGGCTCTGGTCCATAGGGGTGACACAATAAGTTACTGCACTGGGTGACACCAACCCTAGTGACGCCATTGAGTCAATCATACTTTCTTTTTGTGTAGGTATGTTGGGAAGCGCTACAGAAATCAGAAACAGCCTGAACAGTACATGAAGGACGTTATTTGCCACAAAACGGCACGCTTTTTGGTTACTGTCTTTAACTATGCCCTACAAAATTTCGACATCGATGTCCATGTGCAGTATGTACCCGTGGCACATCTGCAGATCTTATCTCACAAGGGCGATTTGGAGGACTGGATAAACGTCGAACCATACATCGAAGGAGAGTTCACCAAACTGACCAACAACCTGACCTACTGTAATCCACGTGCGCAGAAGCTGGCTACTGCGCTGACTCACTTTTCTCACCACATCTCCAAGGGTAAACTTATGCTTGTTGACCTTCAGGGTTGGTTGCCTGACACAGGAAGTAATGTTATCTACCTGACGGATCCTCAATTTCATTCTAAGCTTGGATCCGGTTCGAGGATATGCTCCGGGGATTTTGGTGAGGAAGGAATGAAGGCATTTTGGGATAAAGTTCACCCACAATGCAATGAAATTTGTCTTACATTGAACTTAAAGAGGCCCTAATTTACCGTCCACGTGCTCTAAGATCATTATAATTTTCGAAGATTTCTAATGGAATGGAATGAAGGACTTCATTCAGAAAGCCGGAATGCGATAAAAAGTATTGTAACCATGAAGTTGAAAAGGCTTTTTATTCAAGAACACTTACCAAATTATCATTTAAAATCAATGAAAACATTTATTAACTCTAGGTATTCACATATTGTTTCTCCACGTTATCTGATTGAGTATTATGAAAAGTTTTCGAATAATTTTTCAAACTTTTGCCTGAAACTCGCACTTACTCGTGCACGCACGAGCACCCCGACATCACCTCCACCAACAACGACGACGAAGACACCCATGCAACCAGGCTAAGAGGGATATTCAGAAGGCTTGGAGCTTTAGGTTCAATGGATCCTGAACCACTGTATCGTTTGCATGAAAATTGATTATATACCAGATAAACATTCATTACACTAAGCCGTCAGTTAATCATACTGTTCTTGAAAGACTCTTGAGAAAAAATTATAAGGTACTTGTTATGGAGCATAATAACATGGTTTTCATTAGTTCCTCATTGGTTCCATCTCTTTTGCTAGATGGCACTGGGATAATTTGGGATTTCTAAACTGGTTCTCTTTATCACGTGGCATTACTTGTAAACAGAAGTTAAGAAACATTGAACAAAGTACCCAAGTCATGTGTAGACTTCGTGTGGGACAAAGTTTCACTGCCGGTTATTTGTGGGTTTTTTTTAGCATGATGATCAAAGGAATTTACAGTTTAAACAGGGTCAGCCAGTTCTAATTGGACTGCAAATTATGTAAGGAGTGCTGCTTTGATTCTGTCTACACGCAGTTTTCGTCGGTTAAGGGAGATAACTTATTCCTTACATTTAACGTCATTTATTCCCGTTGCTATTTGGAACTACTCTATAGTTCAAAATTTTAAAAGCTTATCCTAGTTCAAAAACTTTACTAAGTCAAGAATAAGAATAAATAGTGCAAATTGGTTCCATAGGGCAACTGGTGTAGACCCTCTGTGTGATACATTTTGTTATCTAATGGTTTATTATGCGTCCTTCTGGTCAGGAAAGTCAAGGAAGTTCGAAATCCCCTTTTCTCTAATGGATGTCATGAAGAAAAAATAACGGACCTGATCCACATTGCATATGACTACTGGATTTATAACACAAATTTGCAAGAAAAAAAAAAAAAAAAGACAAAAAAAAAAAAGTGAAATCCAGACATGAGGTTGCAAGAAGCGGTGAAACCGCGTAAGCACATAAAGCAAGTCAGTACTGTAAAATTATATTATCCCAAATCATCACCATACATGTATAAAATCTGACACCCCTGAATTAACTTTTTTTTTTATTAGATATTTTTAAATTTTATCGAAAATCCGGTAAACTTTATCTATAAAGATTTATGAAATATCTAATAAAGTGTAAAATATAACCTTAAATAGGTTATGTGCAGTTTTGGAATAAATAGTAATCTGGCTTGCCATACAAATAATTGAACTACACTGCATCATTTCTCTAGAAACAAAATTTCATTATCTTATCAGATTCCTTTTCCACACTGAAAGCCACACAAAACCTTACAACTGACACTTGTTCATATCCGAAAAATTACAGAAACATAAGTATTCTGTATCGTTGATAGCTTAGTCAGATCGGTATTCAAGGTAAATGAAGTGGCAGAAGAAAAAAAAACAAAAAACAAAATGGCTCCATCGGCTTTGCAGTCACCGGTTTCCGAATGCAAGATTCCACATAGTCTTTAAATATCACATATAAGTCAGTATGTTATATATGCTGGACTTAATATGTGGAATAAAACATGCTTCTGAAGTTTGCAACCCAGTGTTTGAAAGTGGTATCCCTCATACAGAACAAAATTGCAGAGATATAGCGCTATTAGGCTGATGGGCACATACCCGACTCATGCATATCTACTGAAAGATGAACTTAGACTTGAATGTATACCCAGCTAGTGTCCACTGAGAGTAGAACACATTCATTGTCGAGAGTATCGACTTTCACATCATGACTTGTGCATACCTCCTTAAGACAGAACGTCAGAGTGAATACTGCCTAAAACTGAATCTCTACTGGAGTACATACCCAGCCAGTGTCCATTGACAGTAGAACCTGTCTAGTGTATAAACTTATACTGTGACTTGTGCATACTTCCAAAAGAACATCGACCTCAGTACAAATCACCTGAAGACTGAACCTCAACCAGTCAATACTCTGTGTCTATTGACAGCAAAACCAATTAAGAGTATCAATTTCATCCCTAACATTTTGTACAATAATTATTATGTGAACTCAATTAAGAAACTTTGATATAGTGCAAGTGTAAATAAGATATTGTCATCTTATATTATATATTATCTAGATATTATAGTTTATACCTTTATCTTTATTTTATATGCCTTTCACATAATATTGATAACCAGTATTGTAGACATGTTAAGCCATGTTCATTTGTGTGCATATATATATATATATATATATATATATATATATATATATATATATATATATATATATATATATGTGTGTGTGTGTGTGTGTGTGAGAAATGAAACTTTGAATACATCAGTGTCATTGAAATTCAGCATGAAAATAAAACAAAAGTTATGGCAGTCATGCATATTCATTATATTTTGTTTGTAAAAGAACCCCAACATTTTTCTTGTTAAAATTTTTTTCGCTGTTTTAAGTAAATTTTATTTTACATAAAGGTGATACTTCTTAAATTTTAGACTTAGTTTCAGCTCAAAATATTTTTAGGGTATATATATATATATATATATATATATATATATATATATATATATATATATATATATATATATATATAATATGCACTGCAGATACTAACATCAGTTTAATCTGATTTCATTAGGACTGCTCCTTTCTTACAGGACAGAGAGTATCATTAATATGGATGATAAGACTTCAGTCAACACATGATATGCATAATTATGCACAAACAGTTCTTAAAACCATTATCTGGAAGCCAATTAAAAACTGCATAATGCAGCTGCACTGCTACAAGGAAAAAACACTCTAGAGTCCTCACCTTGTGCTTCCCTGTACTTGCATCTCAGTAAGCCCTTTCCTCCGTATGATAGCCAATGCGTTGAATGTGCCATTTAAAAAGTAAAGAACTGTGAAAACAAATAACCAAACCAACTGTTTACAAAACCAAAGCATTGCATGTAATGACTTTCTTCAGATGCAAACTGAAACTGATTTATCAATTTTGAACACACTAAAACACTGGAGGCAGGTCATCCAGCCATCACTAAATAATATACAAGGTCAGGGCCTGTATATCAAGTCCACTTCAACAAGTATTGGTGTAAAATGTGTTACCTGGATCACTGGGCCAAAACGAAAGAGAAAGCATGTTGCATAATGAATTGTCTTAATTATGTAACAACTTATCCAATATATGGATAAAACCCATAAAGGAGTTAGGAAATACAAGGAAATGAAATTTTTATATTTACCCCTAACTTTCATGCATATTTTCTGATTGTGACATTAATCCGAGATAAATCTGGATTTAGCATGTGAATGAATTGTCTTAGGTTCATAATAATTCATCAAAAGTAGAAATCCGTCAAGAGGTTTAGAAAATATAAGCTCATGAAAAAACTTTAATCAAACCATGAATACAAATTAGTTGTGACCTTGACACCAAGGTGAAAGTGGCCAACATGTATGTCACTGAATGAAGGTCTTATCTTCAAAATGATTCATCTAAAATATGATCAATCAAGAGGTTTCAAAATGATGGAAACTGAATTAATTTAAACCAAAATTAAAAAATTTCTCTGACTTTAAACCCACAGCCGAAACGGCAAGTGTGCATGTCATTGAATGAATTATCTCAGCTCCATAGTGATTAATTTAAAGTATAAAGAAAATTCATCAAGGGGTTTAGCAAATATAATAGCTAAACCATAATGAAAGTTTACTATGGCTGTGACCCTGACCCAAGATGAAAATGGCAAGTGTGTATCACAGAATTGTCTTAGCTTCATAATAAGTAAAGTCTAGTATAATGAGAACCTAACAAAGGGTTAAGAAAGAACAAGCAAATGATAAAAATAACAAAAAAAAAATTGAACCTAAATCATAATACAAATTTTCTAAATTGGGGAGCTTAACTACATGACTAAAACCTCACAAAATAGTTTTAGCTTTGTAACGATTCATGTGAAGTATTATAATAATGTATCTATGTTAATAATATATCTAGCAAATAAAAACTGCAACCAATACTGGAACAATATATGCATCCCAAAACTGCCATTAACACCAAGCTAACTTGACAAAAACTTTATATTCTTTTTCAAATAAAAAAAAAAATCACTGTATATTTGTATTCTATTATTTTCCCAAAATCTCTATTATTTTCAAATATTTTTGTGGGGAAGCAAATACCAATTATGTGAAGAAATTTGTATAAATCTGATAAAGGATAAACAAAGAATTTTGCCAAATGATTAGTCTTGCCTGCCCACCAAGTCATAATTCAAAATCCTGGCAGTCACAAGAACAAGAAAAGTGGGTCACTGTGAACTACCCTGCTCATACCTAATAGTCGAGTTGTACTCTCCAATATCAATGCACCCACTGTTTTTAAATGAACATACCAGTATCACAAAAAACTAAATGCAAATTCTTAATGTATTCACTTATGTGTCAAATGTAGGTCACTGTGACCTACTTTTGTCCAAGCCACGATGAACAAACCATTAAATGTATTGATTATACATACAACTGTCATTAAAACTAAGCTAAATTAAAAACCTTAACTACGGATGAGGATTGTGTGGTTGTATTAATACGTAAAGAAAAGTAGCAGTAATGGCTGTTAAAGGTCTAAATTATTTCAATGCATCATGTTAGGAAGACTGGCCATTGTGTTCAAGTACTTCAAAATTGGGTATTCAATTGCAAAAATTTGCATGTAGCAGTTGTACGATTTAGCGCCATTTTTCAGCACAAGATAGGCTATAAATGGTGGCCAGTATAACGGGTGGAGGAAGAACCTGGGAAAATCCCAGAAAGAACCACTGATTCACGAGACGCTACTTTCTCATATACCCACATTCGCCGAACCTGAAACTCGATGCCATAAATATGGAGCTGAGATGGCAGTAATCCTTCACAATGAGTGCTTTAGACCACACAGGGCCCATAAAGTTGCATATCATTATGCTATGATTTCCCCATAGAATCCAGGTAGTTCTGAGATCAAATCCCTATCATTATGAAAATTATGCCTAGAAGGCCTAGGCTCTTTGCCCAACTTAGGAACCAATCATAAAATTTTTAGTTGGTTGAGGGGTCTGCATCCTTTATTGTTTTAAATTCTGTCCCGAGACAGCTTTAATATAATGTTGCTCAGCCTTGTAGAGAAAAATAATTGTTTCCATCATAAAAATTTTAAAAAATTATTGTGAGGCAAAAAACAAAAGGAAAAAAAAAAGAATATCTGAGTTGTAAATAAAATCTCAGTCCCCCCCTCCGAAATTAAGTGGCTTTGTCCCTAATATCCTGAACCACATCAAAGTATACAGTGTTCATAAAAAAAAATGAGTTGACTGCTTGGTGACTTCATCTGCTTTAAAATCTTTTTAATTCTTTTAAACCACAAGAATTTAGATCAATGCTTATCTTGCTTACATTGGTTGTGCATGATTAATGTTGTGAGTACACTGTCACTGAATAAAAAGAATGCATTATTATTGTGACCTTGTTTTGATAGGGAATTCATTTTTAAAAAAATGGTCTAAAACAATCAAAATTGTGCATTAAAAAATATGAATATTGATGTAATGGCCTCAAGTTTGAGTCATGCCATGTATTTATGCATACAGATATACCTGCCAAACTTCATTTATCAATGTTGTCCTGTTTTTGCACAATCACGATGACAAGCTTCTTAGGAAGGATTGAAGTATAGACAGAGCAAAAATCAAACCATCCTCACATCAATCATTTGTGGCATAAATAAAAAATGTCTACATCAGAAGAACCTTTAAGGATAAAAAAGGAAACAATGATTCAGGCTATACAATATTTAATATCTTGCTATGTACTGCTAACAGTAATAAGTCTTTCAAGAAATGAGAAATGCTACTTAGCTAATGTACAAAAATATATCTACACTGTACAAAGCATTAAACTGTTGTATTACTGTATATACCTTCTCACATTTCCAGTCCAACTGCAAACTACAAAACCCAGACCTTCCATTGTATAATGCACCATCAGATCTAGGTCTGTACAGTTTGTTAGTGGTAATAGAAAAACAAGCACAGACCCTGGTGCACCAGTACATTATGACCAATCAGGGTCTGTGTTGTTTGCAGTTGTACCCTGTTTACAAGTTAGTATAGTTTTACCCCCACTTATAAGTGATTATACACAGTAACCCAAACTGGCAGTATAAAAATATCCCCAAATACTGGAGTTGAACACGTATAATGATATTCTTACAATCACATCTCAACAAAATCTTACCTCAGTTAAACTCTTCATAAACAACTTGTATTCAAAATCAAGAAATGCATATATCATTGAATGAAGAAATTAAACATAATAGTCACCTGAAATCTTACACAAGCCACTGATATTTACTTTGTTGTGTCAGAAGGATGGTGGTGGAGGGGTGAGTGACATGTGTGTAAGCCATGCCCCACCCTCCAATCTTAAAACTACAAAACAACTAAATATTTCCTATATTTTTGTACTAGATGGTTAGTTTTGCCTTAGAAATAAAATGCCTTGGAAATGCTTAAAATGCAAAAGCTTCTGAGGTGTATCTCGCAAACTTCCAATGACTGTTGGCAAAACAGCAAAATAAAACCAGTGCATGTCACTATGATTCTGCATGATCTAAAATAACTTAGTATAATCTCCAGTAACTACTTTTGTCCAATGTGACAGCTTTTCACCTTCTGATCACATACACCTAATGATGTCATATATATATATATATATATATATATATAACTACCATATATGAGAATGACCAAAAAAACCCAAATGTAAAGTACAATGAATCAACGTACTTCATTACATGAACACCCATGTGAAACTTAATTCTTTACAAAATGTAGATACTTGTTACAAGAATTGTTTCAAAATTGGGTTAAATATGGCTGCAATTCAATATTAATATTTAGTTCAATGTCTTTGAGACTCAAAGACGCAATACCCATTTAATATGTGCATTAGACAACCAGGTCTAAAAATACTCATCGATACTCAAAATTATCAACAGGTGTCTTTTATTGTCTTATATGCAAGCTGTGTACAAAATTTGGCCCAAGCAGGTGATAAAGAACTCAGATATTGTGATGAAACTACTTTTCTTCCAAGAGTTACGGTCAGCATAAAAATTGACCCAAAAGTCAATCATATCTCAAGTGTAAGCCACTGACAAAGCTTGGTCAATGTACTTGGTATAAATAAATACATACCAGTTATATCAGTCAAGCTATTGCGCATAAGGTTTTCTACATTAAGTGTGATCTTCACATTTTGACCCCAACATGGATAGGCATCTTTCCATCCACAAAATTTGGCCAAAGTAAGAAAAGTGAAGCTCCTTGTATGTGGAAACTATGTTTCTTGTTCAAGTCTCTGTGGCAACCTTTAACCCAAAATATGTAAGCATACATGCCAACCTTTGTCGAGGAAAAAGCGTAATCCAAGTGGACAAAAGGAGTAATCTTTGCAGAAAAAGCGTAATCCACCATATATAACATAATAAAATTAAATGCGCAAATGTACAAAACACATATATATATATATATATATATATATATATATATATATATATATATATATATATATATATATATATATATATATATATATATATATTTCATAATTTTGGTGTCAGGAAGCATCCATTTGAACAAAGGACCAAAATTGTATTCTACCACTAGTTATATTCAGTGTTCTATTAAGTGTTCAGTAAATAACGCCCCCTGCATTTATAAAATTTGTTTCCACATTTAGTTCTGCTGTAAAAAAGAAGTTACATTAGAATTGGAGTTAGTAAAACAAGCTAATTCAAGGCATCTTTGTTTTACACTATGACCAATATTAAAATCCTTTCCAAACAGCCTGCATAAAGCATGAAACTACCCTAAAAAGGCACTGTATTGTGTTATTCATGTATTCATCTCCGAGTAGTTTTTTCAGTTTTTTTCCTAATCTATCTGTGAAATCATTTGAGAAACATTTTTGCTGTAACATACGCATCGACTAGATTAAATAGGATGACTTTCACCGCCAACTCCTATAGAATGGTTCTGAACCTCGTATTATTTTTAACAAAGAATATGTGAGCAAAGATTAAAGAAATTTAGAAAACCAGTCTGTTCTGTCCTAAGCTAGACAGCTGCTATAAATAGAAACAGAGGTCTTCTTGGAAATAGGGCAACTGCTATAAATAGAACATAACACTCAAGAAGGTCACCGCTAGTCTACAGAGAAGTGTACTTTTATGTCATAGTTACACAGAAGCCATCTTTTCTAGAATACGTTCTGTGCGATTAGTGGGATGTTAATAAAAATGAGAAAATCAATTATATTTTTGGGAGTAGGATATATCAGAAAAGTGTAATCCAAATACATTTACGCACAAGGCCTAATTTAGTGAAAAAAAGCGTAATGATTACGCCAAAAGCGTAATGGTTGGCATGTATGCGCAAGCCAATGACATTTGGTCAAGATATCTGGTATACAGTCAAGTAATACTTTGGGGAAGTTATCCTTCTTTCAGTCCATGTGACTTCTAACCTTTACAGTCAAAAATCAACTGTTTTCTTGCTTGCCCCAAAATGCAAGCTACTTACAAAGAGCAGTTATGGTAGGTGGCAAACTCCAAGTTGTTATGTAGAAGTAAAATGGGCAACAATGGACTTCATCTTAACATTACATGCCATGCCTTATGACAGGCAGAAGACACTCGCTAAAAGCACTTCAGGAAGTAATAAAACATTGATCAACTTTTTCTTTCAAGTATACATTGACATTTTAGAATTTGGACATGTATCTTCATTAGGAGAAAAATCCTGGAAAGGCTTTTCAGTCAGCACAATTCAGATCCTTTGTCAATTGGCAATTTTCCTCTTCAAAAGTCTTATAGCAAAAAAGTTTCTTCCACACTTTTCACCTGGCAGAAAACCACGAAATATGGCAAATTTCATACATGCTGGTCTGAAAATGGTAAAGTACTTACAACCTTATGCAAATGTAAAAAGCAGCAAAAGAGGAAGACTACATAGTTACTTTTTTAAATACCATTTCTCAGCAACTGGTTGATGTACATTACAGGGATCCTGCCATGTCAACTCTCACGGCCATTTTAACTAAACTTTTCCCCCAACATTCCGGAAACTTAATACCATTCTTGCAATCAATTCAATGACCAAGACCGATAAAACCAAATATTCCCCATTTTTATTTGTTCCTTTCTTTTTAATTTTAGTACCTATCAAAACCGACGGGATCATGGGCAAAAAATGGTTGAATACCATGATAACAATTTTTCCAAATGTTCCTGAATTTCTTGTACATCATTACAATAACAATGTCTGAAAACAGTTGAAATTGTTTACACTAACTGGACCACTTCTGAATGTACAGATCTAATTACATACACACAAGATTTTGAAAGACAAAATTAATTTCATTTTAAGACAGTACTTAAAATTACAGTAAAAAGGTGTTTGGATGAAACTAAGTCAAAATGATATTCTATTTACATCTGGCTCCCAAGGATAATTATCCCTCCCTATATGGCCCCTACCACTGTCAATGCATCCCATTTAATTGGTTAACTTTTGCTTTATCATTCCAATCGATAATGTTTCCCTCGTTTTCATTTTTTTTTTGTCTAATTACTGCAGATTATGTGATTTCACAGCATTAAAGTACAGTATTCTGTGCTAATGCACATTCGACACAAATCCTTGTTTAATCATACCCAAGCATAATGGTGACTTTCATGGCTCTCCTGACCAGCATTACAACATCCAAACAATGTAAATATAGCATTATAATGTGGGAACAATGTAACAGCAAATCATGTCACTATTCATAAATAACGTCACTATTCTAAACTTTAGTCACTATTTTAAAATGCTTACAAATTCCTAAATGCCTAAAGCACTTTCAATCAACTTCCCTACACATAATATTTGGACTTGAATAATGTACAAAACATATGAGCATTCTATTTAATGAATTACTATCAGCCACTGAAAAGATGTACAATTGTAGATAAACGTTGCTGCATATTAAAATTAACTTCAAAAATATCAAATTACATAAACTTGCAAATATACAAGCAAATATTGTTATACATTCCAAGCACTTACATATTACAATAAATTTCTGAAACTAATAAATTACATTTTGATATCATAAACTAATAATTTGTAGTACTTTACACTTTAAGCTAGGTCTACCATATAAGAATCCTATTTTTACAACCATATCCAGAATGAACCATGAACCAGGCGACTGAATAATGGTCAATGTTTGTAAATTTAAAACATTATTAAATAACCCCAACAAAGATAGAAAGAAAGAAGCAAAACAAAGCAAAAAGGAGTTTTTGATGAAAATAATAGGCACTATTTTCTCAAATATTATTCTTAGTCTGGAATGAAATATAACATCTAGATATAATCATTTATTAATAAATTTATATATTATCATGAATTACAAAAAGCAGACGTGAACATTATTCCAATTTCAAACAAGAACTTCTAAAGAACTATGTCTCACCACTTCCTTTATAAAAATGTTTTCACATCCAAATGACCTTGACCTGCCTGTGGATCAGAGAGGGGGTTGAAATACATAAATATTAAATGTCATAAATATTACTTATAATAGAGTCACATAGTTCTTCCTCTCAGGCCATTTGACCATATAAAACACTTTTAACCAAACAATTAATGAAGATACTTAAATGATATTGTGTGTGTGTGTGTGCATATGGAAGTTTGGAATGGATGGACATTAAAGGCAGTTCCACTGACCAAACATTCCAAGTATGACAGCCATCACTTTCTGGGTTTGGGACTTACTGAGCTTTAATTTAAAACTTGAACTTCTTCAAATGACCTTGACCTTGTCTAAGGGTAAGAAGAATGGTAGTAGTACATGAATTTGAAATACAATTCTAATTAATTCTGTGTTTCAAGTATGACAGCTACCCATCCAAGACAATGTGCTAATTACAAAACATAAGAAAAAAAAACATTGTTTGAAAACCTACTTACATTTTCAAAGGACTCTGACCTTGCCTGCATGTTGGATGCATGGCTGAAGTTCATAAATAAGAATGGGCAGGGTGTCCTGATTTTACAGTCCAAGGATGACAACTATTTCTAGATGGCTTGGGACTGATCACCATACAGAAAAACTTCAACTGAAAACTTAAGCATGATTTTCAAATGAACCTGGCTTTGCCTGTGGAAGAGTGTGTGCATAGAGGTACATGGATATGAATGAACAGAGCTTTTCAAATGTACAATCCAAATATGGAATGCTTATGAAGAAAAATGTTTCAAAATGTGACAAGTAGTAGACTTTTAGAAGAAGACAGTAATACAATAATTTGGTAACCAAAATAGGCCATTTTGTGTCTAATTTATAGTATTTATAGTATCAAGTACATGTAAAAAAAATAAATTTAACATTTTGCAACCAAGATAATTAATTTTAAATTGCAAATGGAGGCAATGGGAAAGTGACCGTGACACCCATAATTCATAAAAAGTGGTGGTGAGTGTTCCATCTGAATAAAGTTTTAATTTTAAAAAAATCCCACATGCTTGGTTCTTACAGATGTGGAGAAATGAAATGCAATGACTTTTAAACAACCAGTTTTCAGGACAACTCTCAGTACTGCACATTTTACTCCCAGTTACTTATTTAAATACATGAAACAAAACTAAACACAATGAAGTCATTGTAACTGGACCCAAATACCAAACATTCCTCTTTAGCTGCTGTACTTTCTCTTCCAAACAGTGATTGTGAGTGTGTGTGTGTGTGTGTGTGTGTATGTGTATGTGTGTGTATATATATATATATATATATATATATATATATATATATATATATATATATATATATATATATATATATATATATAAGATAAAGCAATGGATAAACAGTAAAAGTTGCCATTTAAAAAAATCAGTAAATAAAGGACTTGATACATATATTGGCGAAAGGGTTGGAATGTCAATTTTACAGTGGGATAAATTACGAAGCGCTAAATGAGCAGATCAAAATAATTAACATGGAGCCATTGAGAGGTCTGATTTAAAACTAGAGTTTTCACCTTGTGTCAATCGGGAGTAGAAATGGATGTTATACTGACTTTTAACCTTTGTACTGACAGAATCAAGTGCCTGTGAACCTGTTGCTGAAACTGCAACCCCATTGTCACTCACTGAATTGGAAGAGCCTACAGATGAAGTTGAAACTGGTTTTTATGATGCAGACAACAGCGATGACCAACAATTAAATTTTGCTGTTTGCAATTACCGTTACAAAAGCTTACAATCAAACATTAGGCCTATGTGTTTTCATTAGTTTCAACTTCAGGCAGCAATGCCTATTCCTGCATTGTCCAAGTTTGTTGTACACCATGCAAAGTGCTCTGTTCATCAAGGTTGCATCTTTTCTTAGCCACTTAACATTGTCTAAGTTTTCTTGTACACCATGCAAAGTGCTCTGTTCATCAAGGTTGCATCTTTTCTTAGCCACTTAACATTGTCTAAGTTTTCTTGTACACTATGCAAAGTGCTCTGTTCATCAAGGTTGCATCTTTTCTTAGCCACTTAACAAAGTCTTTGTCTTTGAGCCAAATTATTGCTGAATGTGAATGTTTGCTACAATCACTACAATTACTCTGTTGTTAATGAACCAGCTTTGCTATGCAGAAACACATGAAGTGAAAGAATGTGCATATGTTAATTATGTTATGTGTAAGAGGTGCTATACACAATGCCTGATTGCTTCCAATGTTTTCTGGTAAAGGCAGAATGGCCAGCAGATGATGGTAAAATCAAGCTCTCCTTAAATAAAGGACTTGAAAGCAAAATTTTCAATCATATTTTAAAAGCCTGCCAAGTTGTATACAAACACTTATCGACATGTACAAAAAACAAAATTGCCCGGGAATGTAGTGGAGTGCCAAACAAACAATAAATATTTCTCAGTAAATGTCCATAAATAAATCTGTACCTCACAATAAGGTTGTTCAAAAGAAAGCCAATATTCTTACCTCAAAGAAAATTTGTTCTGTGTTGCAAAATGTGGGACAAGATCACATACATATGACGAAAATTCTGTTCATGCAATGTTTATGCCATAACTGGCAACGTTTATCAGTCAATCTAATAGCTATGTCAATCTGATGAAATGCTATTTTACTCTGACCCACTAATTGGCTCAATCTATTTCAACTGCTGTCAGTGGTTGACTGACATTGATCTTTTCCATGCTGTCACATATAGTAATAAATGACACCTAATTAGGCATAATTAGAATATACATGGATCTCAGCATTGGTAGAGATCAAAAAAACATGATCTATTTTAAAGTCATGTAGCAGCTGCTCACCTGGTTGTCATGGAAGGCACACCACTGTTGAGACAACATTGATAGAATATGTCCTTGCAAACAAATTTTTTTTAATAAAGTTGGCAAGGTTAATGATAAGCCGTAAAAAGGTTTCCATATACTTTCTATAGAAACCACATCATTACAGGAAAGTCATGTTAGACACATATCATAAGAGACACTCCCACCAACTCTGATCAATACTGGCTTACACATTCTACAGAAAAAGTTGAAAAAGTTTTTCAAACTGGTAGCTAAGGTAATTACAACATCGCTAGGGAACAAGATTGGACAAATTTTGATGTAGCATTCCTACCAAGCTTGATTGAAATTGGTTGGGCTGTTCTAGAGAAGTTGAAGATGTGTTTTCCATTAAGGTTGCTAAGGAAACCACATCATTACTAGATAAACCACTCCAAACATTGTTTTGGTTATGCATATATTGATAAAAATTAGAATGAAAGTGACCAAGCAGTGTTTGAGAAGCAAAAACTACCGATCTTGATGGAAAATAAATAAAGTATAAAAAATGATGCATGTGATTCTTGGGCCACATCAAAAGCTCAGTTGTCCTCATAGTCAGGTGAGTTAACTCGTGTAAAAACTTGTGGTCAAAAGTCCACTCTAATTCTAACACTATGCTAGTACCCTTTAGTCCATCACTTCCATAGTATATCCTACTTATCATACATACCATTTTGTCCCAATGGTAACATACAAATATTGAATGTTGCAAATTCTAAGTATGAAAAGGTATATGCAAACTTGCTTGATACAAGAAGCATATACAGCTGAAATACCTCGAGTTTGAGTTTTGCTCTACAAATGAATGTTTATAGACAGACAGATGGACAAAGCATATTACATATGGGGGAAAGGGGTGAATAAATGGTCTCATTCTACACAATCTCACTTCTTTTTTTTATACTTTACAGTTTTCAAGCTATGCATGCATTCACTAAGGATGCATCTTGTGAAAAAGTATGCATCAGGCGAACAAAAGTTTCTGATGTAGCACTCTATCTATCTGGGACTGTACCCTCAGTCACCTCCCCTGAGGTAATAATAACAGACGGCTTTGTCAGAAACTTGATTTTTGCAAGTCACTTGTCAATTACTTGCATGAAGAATGCTAACCATAAAAAAATATAGGTCATCAGGCTTCTTCTGAAGCTTTCAGTCCATCGGCTCGTCTAACCCATCAACTCTACTCCAGGAAAAAAATAACTGGGAAGTAACAGTTCTATGGATACTTTGTCTGACTGTACAAGAAGTTACTTTAGTGGAAACTAGAGTTTTAAATGAAGCAGACCTATTATTAAGAGTTAATCTACACTGGTAACTGCTGTTTTTCACATGGTCAGCAGTGGGACATCAAACAGATCACAAGCACCTTCACTGTCATCTAAATTGAAGTAGTAATCTCGTTCACTAGGAGGGGGGCTCAACCTCAGTAATGGAGCAAAAGCTGCAAAGAAATATCAATCATTAGTCTCTACTAAAAATTTAGTACTGTCTCCCTTTAAAGGGCCTCTTTCACATTTGATCAACTGAACAATGATAAAAACACTTTTCAAGATTTGTTTTTAACTGCTAAGGAAAAAAGAAAGCGGTCTTTATCCCCATAACAAAACTCAAAACATCAACTGGTATTACACCCTATTATATATTTCACAGTGAGATACTGAAACATATCAGTGGCAAGAAAAAGGATATTGCCACAGTGTGGACACCACTTTACTGCCAGTGGCGATATCAATCTTGGGACTACTTTCTCTTCCTGTAAAAGAAATATATCTGCGCTTATACACTATTAAAAAATACATTTCCTTATTTAGACTCATTTCATTTCTTTTTCTCTGACAGAGGTGAGATTTTAGTGATTGGTGAAGGCAAGCCCTTTCAATCGATCAGCCTGCAGGGCTCTCTTATCATTTGCAATATCTGATGATAAATTGAAATTTTGTACGAGTCAATACCACTTTTGGGAAAGGACATATTTGGGCACAATGTGAATTTAGCACTAGATTAAGAGTGGTCATGACTGATGAACAGAGAAATGGATTAACAGCATAAAGTCTACAGAAAACAGATGAGTTATTGTATTACACCTGGGACAGATGGTTGTTCCAAAACTGAGAGCAACGAGGGTGTGTTTGAAGGTCATGTAAGTTCACTGATATCTGAAGCATTGTGTAATGAATGCTATAATAAAAATTGAGGCATGAGGCTTTGAAAAATGAGATCTCCACCTTTCTCATATTTTCCCTTCCATTAAATCCAAAAACAGTGCCAAATTTTGAAATTACTTTTGGGAAACAATGCAATCAATTATAGAAGAATACAGACAATAATGCTAGTTAATCCAACCATAATGCTCAATCACTTCAGTACATTTCTTTTTTATTTCCCTTATAAAGAAAACCAAGGTCTAAAAGGTAACTATCATTTACAACAACAGCAAACACACTGTCATTCCTCATCTACAACAAAGAATAAAAGAGAATACATTTATAATCTGCTCTCACATTCCTACATGTGTATGATTATGTTTTACACTGCAAAATAAAGATGGGCAACATTTTTCTTTCATCACATAAACAGTGTCTTTCATATGACCTATTCTGATCATAGTACACACAAACAAGCAAAAAGTCCTGAGCATTCATCATCCACAGCAGAAAAAATAAACATTATTTATAACATATTTACTTCTTAAAACATGCAGTTTTAAGTTACTGTTCTGATTTAAAATGGACAAGTTCTTGAGCTTTATTTTGACTGTATGTAATCTCTTACCTTCTGATGACATTAACTCTTCAATAAGTTCACCATCCATACCATCTGAAATACAAATACCTTATTTCCATAAATATATTGCACATTAATTTTATCACTGTGTAAATTCTACATAAAAGGGATTGATTTATCCATCTATCAATTCATCCACTATATACAGTAATTTTATGAATGACTTATGGACTTTATTAATAATAAATACTTTAGAAATTGGGAACTAGTCATGAAAACAAGAGATCCAAGAGGGCCTGACATCACTCACAAAATTTACAACTTACTAGTTAATCATTCGTTTATATAAAACCTCTCCCAACCTTTATATTCCAACATTTTTGTGGTATATGAATTTTTGTGAATTGTATTGTTCTGAGCCATGATTTGAAAGATCCAAAATTAGCCACACTGGATTAAGCAACTTTCATCTCATTTTCTTACGGAAGCATTCCAAGAGATTAACAAATATATCTGATAAATCAAATTCATTACTGTAATCTGGCAATAAAATATTAGCTTTTACACATGTTCATTTTATTTTAACCTGAACAAAAAATTTATAAAGCATTACATATTTTTTAATGTACACATATGTATACAGTATCCAGAAATTGATTCTGTCAGTGAAAACCCCATGCTGATATAACCGTCCATTCAGAATGAGTAGTCATTAAAAAATTTTAAAGATGGCTGCTGTAGATAGATGTAGATGACATAATGGATGTCTCAGCAGCAAAGCTTTAAACTGTGATTCTCCTGGTGGTTTAGGAGGAGTAATGATAACAAACTTGTGCTAATGGACAAAACACACTAGATGATGGAAAACATGCCATCGAATAGGTTTGTCCAGTCTGTGACCAGTAGAGCTATGAACTTTTATACAAGACAGCATCATTAATATGCATAAAACATACGACTTTTCAAGCGTCTTGATGACATTGTCCTATTTACTAAGGCTGATCAAAATCAGGTCATAAATATGTCTTGCAAGTGGTAGGAAGCCAAGCATATCACTGATCAGATCATTCCTTAATGTGTAGATCTGGTTTACAACTAAATTCAAAATCTGATTCAAATTGCATCAGCAAGATGGCTTCTACAGAGAGAACAACTTAGACAAAATGGTACAAGATAACCTCATGGACATGCAAGGATCTTGGTCATTATCAATCCTGTCCAAGATTTTGATGCCATATATATATATATATAGTTGATCCTGTCAACATCAGCCACCAATGGGATAACGACAAAACTTGCTTCTGCACACACAGGTGAAATGCATGTTCAACTTTCAATATAGATTCCTGAACAAATACTATGCATTAAATAACATTGTTTATTAATACTGAGGTTATTTATATATTACAATTACATGAATTACTATTATCATTATTATTATTATTATTATTATTATTATTATTCATGCAATTGGCACAATTTATTAAATAAAAGAAATCACCACATAAATTGTAATGGGAAGGGGTTTCATTCATAGACTGCTGCAAGTTTTCCTCCCTATTTTTCATGTAGCACATCTTGCTAGATCAAGTATTAATTCAGTTTATATTTCAGCTATCTTCCATCATGCATTTGACTTAAATGTGACTGGTTTAAGATCTATTCTTTTGGTGTTAAGAAAAAAAACAAACAACTATAATGATTCAATGCCAGTCAACCTTTTCATTCCAAACATGGATGGTTATTGCATGAAAATCTGAGATGGACAGTAGGTCAAGATCTTGATACAAATTTTTCATCAAAGTTGGATCAAAACTGGCTCAGAAATATATACAATCTCCAAAGTGGTGTCCAGAAAATGACAACAGATGGTTGGTTAGTTTTTAGGCTATCGTGCAGAGGAAATGTTAACCAAGTGCCTTTCTCAACAGGTGACGGATGACAAATGATGCATGTTGGGCCACATCATCAGATCACTTGGCCTAACCTTACATATTCTAAGACTGACTAATTTTGGGTGTGGCCAGACAGTTGTAGAGACATGCACAATGATTGCAAAGTGATCATTGCAATGAGTTTCCATCATTATGCTAAATAAAGAAAATACTGCATTTACTGGAGTAAAACATTGCAAACAGTGCATACCATTATACAAATGTGACAGGTCATGACCTTATCTATTTGTTAACAAAAATTACACAGAATGAAATGTTGACCCTGATTTAACTGTGTGTTAAAGAAATGCAAACCCGTGAGGATACATCAGGAATCAGTTTAAATTTTGCATTTCCTACATCATAGACAACACATTCATTAAAAGTCTGTAACAATGAAACTTCCAGAACCTTGATTTATTAAACATTTTTGGCTAAAGCAACCAGCACAAACATTAGATTTCCTCATGAGTTATCCGTATCTCCCTTTTATCTTTATATCTAATACCAATTTTGATCTCTTTAGTCTAATCAATTGAATTTTGTTGACAACAA
>JAEAOA010000819.1:922500-999953 GCA_016746295.1 Potamilus streckersoni | reverse complement strand
ACTCACGGTTAAGCCTCAAAGTCAAGTCTCTACAATCACAACTCCTTCCCCTGCCTCCTATCTTGACCGAGCATGATGCGTCGTACGATTTTAACAGCTTTTGTAACGATTACATCCCCGACTAAATTACCCCAGGCGATTATCTGTAAACTTCAGGTGTATGGTATTTGTGCCTCTTTCTTCACTCATGTTATTCGTCATCATTTATACTTTTTCCATTTTATATACATTTTAGTGAACTGTCCTTATTTTACTTTTTCTGATAAGTTCAATATCTTCTACATAATTTATGTATCCTTCAAATTACTGTGACTTTATCAAAGGATGAAGATTTTGAAGCTAATGATCTTCGATTATGTGCTTGTATAAATGAAATCATCGCCATTTTGTGTACAAATATATTATTGGCAATTCAACCATTACTCATGTGTAAAAAAAGGAGGCGGTTGTATAGAGAAAATATATAAATGTGCTATATTAATAGATCTCACATTATGATTTTGGGACCAACAACGGAGTGAATCTCGATTGCTTTCATGTAATTTTATTACAAATATTCATTTGCGTCACGTGTACAATTAAATAATTGGACTTGTATTGAAGCATGTCTTTACAATTTGTATGTTCTTATTTTCGTTTGAATATCCAATAAAATAGTCCGTTCTTAATTCTAGCCACATAACATTGCAACACCTTATTTTAACATTCTTGTCTATCTAGATGTTTTCCCGTCTTTTCATCTAAACTAGGAAAAACAAAGGCGTTTAAAATATGAATATATTTATACAGTAATGTTCACGTATTAAATGTACCAAAAATGAACATAGTTGAATTATTTTTCATTACTCATTACTTTTTGATTATGAAATTGATATTTACGATAGAGCAATCAACACGTTCTCCTTAATAAATGCATTTCATAACCATTTCGTATTCGTAAGTACCCCTTCCAAAAAGAAACAACAACAACAAAAACCCAACAAATTATTAAAGCAGACTAAACCATAGCCGCAAATCACAAGACCGAATCTACTCGGACCAACCCGTTGAAATGAAAAACAGAACATGTAGTAGCTAGCGTGTTGCAATTATTTTATGGTCATTGACGTTCGACTGTGACATACTTCACAATGATTATCTACTGCACATTATAAAATATGGATTTGATATTTATGTAACAGTTACTTTTAGTAGCTACGATACTAGTAATTGGCAGCTGATACGTAAATGGGCCATTTTTTTTTTTTGTTTGGGCCGTTTTGGACTGGGCCTTTTAAGCACTATAGTCCGAGTATATCAACCCGTTTGTTTGTACCCCCACCCCTACCGATTTCAATAATGAAAATCTTTAATGATATAAAAAAGTGCAAAGATCTTAAGTCAATTCATTCATTGATTTGTGTTGTCTAACCTGACACTTGAGTAGAATAACCCTAACACCGTCATCGTCTACGCGTTTAATGCTTAACGGAAGTTTTCAATATAATAGAGGGACATGCTCGAGACCCATTTCCAGTTCTTGAACAAGTCCATTTTCAGCAAAAGGGTTTAAGCGCGATTATAGATGTCTAATCATACGTCGTCTACTTCCGATATTGACAATGTCGAATCAAGCAAAGGAAAAGAATGACAACAACGAATTTGCCTTTCATGTCCGTGTGTTTAAAGGAATATAATTCCAAACACAATTTACGCAATTATCCGGCAGTTACCGAATAGGATAAACTACGTCGATATCTTGTCTGATGGAAATAAACTAGCCCATAGCGTACGGAATGTGGCGCTGTGCTAGTATGGGAAGTCCGTTAATCATGAAAGATTCAAGGGGATACCAATATTAATACCATTATGGTCACATTCAGGTTAGAAATTAGAAATCAATGTTTCAGTTGACTTTGTTCTGTGCACTTTTTATTGCATTAAACATTATTGAAATCGGTATGGGGGTACAAACAAACAGGAATGTAGAGTCAGACTATAGTCCGGTTTGGTCGTGGTCCTGTTTGGTACCGGTCCGCTTTGACCATGCTCCCTTTAGAAGAAGTTAATTATATGAATGGCACATTATGCTGAATGTTTTGTCTACAGCACAAACATTTTAAGTCCGTCAGTTTTTCACCAGAAAACGAACCAATATAGGGAGATTTGTCTCAACCGCTTGACACAGATTGTACAAAGGAACGGTTCATACTTACTTAGTTTTCAGTTTCTGTTACATTAAATTTCTTATGTTACCACTTATATGTTCTGTTTTCCTTTATCTCTGTATTTGTTGTGTCGAATTTGTTCGATTATTCTTGGCACTATCTGACTCTGCGATTCTTTTGCAAGTTTTTGATAATGCTATGCTTATTTGTTGCAATGAGTTCAGATATTTTGTCAATTCCAGATGTAGTGGTGCGTATATATTCATCCAGGTTGTGTTTATATTTCCCATGAGAAATTCATCTCGAAATTTACAAATATATTTATGTAAAGGCATACTGCCAACGGAAGTTAGCCATGTAATTAGTTTCTCATAGTCGTTGTCAAGTTTCAGAGAAGTGTAGTACCTGTGTAGGATCATCATATTGCCAAAAGTTGGTGATTATGGAAGACAGACATGTTCTTTTTTAACAGTACACACCAATTCTGAGAATTATTTTCTTCAAACCCCCATTTTAGTAAAATCAGGTAATAGGTAGTTTTTATCCATCCCAATCGCCAATGTTATCTGGAAAGTTGCTTCTTTTCTTTTCTTTTTTTTTTGTTAGATAGGCTTAATTCTTACCAGAATGTGAACATTTTTTTTTTTTCCATTTGGTACAGATATCAATGAAGTGTGACAGGAACGTACAAATCTATCAGTAAAATTTGTGTTCATGAATGTTCCTTTAGATTGTCCAGTTGCATGGCTATTTTCCGGATTGTTCTCTTGGACAGATTTAGAAGAAATTTGTTTGAAATTTGTACATTCTCTCAACAATATCACTGTTTTGATTAGGGCTTACATCTCAAGATGTCGATTATTTAGATAAATCTTGTCATCATTTCGTGCGATACATACAGAAGACAAAACAACACAATTTCTGTGGAAAGACTGTTGCTGGAGCAGATTATGGTATATATTTATTTCACAATGTATAATTATGCAAACTTGCTTGGAATTGTAACAGGGATAATTGACCCCGTTTTAATAATAACTTAATGCCCTATCAACATTTCGGTATATAAAATTCTGTATTTCTTAAAAAATGTCGTTGACTTGTGGACATTTTTATTATACACATATACAAATTTAAAATTAACATAAAATATCACGCTTTAACTAGGTTGCGATTTTAGGTTTGTTCCGGAATGTTTGATTTCTTCCGGGTTGTTCTCGGTAAATAGTTGGACCGGAAATAGGCTTGGGCTGAATAGTCTTATTCGTCAATAATCGAAAATGAACGTAATTTTAGCAATAAAACAATATATTAGTAAGATGATTGAAGAGAGTGGTCCTGGAATGAAGGTTCTACTTATGGACAAAGAGACGGTAATCAAATGTCACCAGCTATTGTGTACTTTTGAGAGAGAGAGAGAGAGAGAGAGAGAGAGAGAGAGAGAGAGAGAGAGAGAGAGAGAGAGAGAGAGAGAGAGAGAGAGACGTATGTAAGGTGAAGTTTGCATTTGAAACATGCACAGTGCAGAGAATATTGGTATATCCATGCTACTTTGATGTAATGTGGCTGACATTTCTTTGGATATTGTACTTGTAGAAATTGTACATGATCTAAGCACACTGCTAACTAAATGACTGTTCACATGGGCTAAAAAAAAGCTTTAATTGGTCTCAATTACACTATCTATAGCACCTATTTAAACAGGGAAAACGAATTTTGCCAGACTAGACAAAACCAGCTTCTGAAAGTGCAATGAATGAATGATCAAATATGTAAAATGCAAAAAAAGTTATCGGCTCTTTTTTATTACAATATACATCTGAATCCAGAAAGTGAAAATTGCCAAGTGGAGCTAGTATGTTTTTTTTTAAAGATGTACATCTAAAGAAAGGCCAAGCTGTTTACCTCTATAACCCATATTAGACCTATCAACCATACATCAAAATAAATGGAATTAAAGGTTCTTTGAACAATACCTTAGATATACAAGGTATTTTGAAATAGTTTAACCAGTGAGGATACCAGGGAAATTCCTTTTCTTGAATAATTTAACATTATGCAAAATGCGAAACTGTAGAGCACCACCTATTTGTCAACATTAGAAAATGCACATTATTTTAGCAATAAAATAATATATTAGTAAGATGATTGAATAGATTGGTTCTGCTCATGGACAAAGAGACAGTAATCAAACGAAGCTCCAAGGCAAAACAAGAAACATTGAGAGGCACTGTTTTAACCAACTCATGTTGACATTTGTGAATAAGGGAACATAATTTTTGACATAGTGGCTCATAACGTTCCTTACAATTTAACTATCATCATACATGCTCACAAAAAATACATCCTAAAATATTGACACAAGCAGGGTTGAAACATAAATATAAATAACATAAATGCACAGTACTCCCAGTTTTTTCCTTTGCACATCAAATAAGACTAATGGCTTTTATAAACTTAGTTGCCAAAAAATTTTTTTTTGACAAATTGACCACTATAGTGAATTTGCACTTGAACATCGAGAAATTATATTGGAATATTTTTAATGATTGGCAAGAGACAAAATATGCCTTTTTTGTCTTGATGTCAAAAAATTTATAACATACATGATAAATAATTTTTATTATGGCATGAAAAACATTTCTGAATTCTTGATAATAAGATCTAATATCAACATGTGAGAGAATCAAATATCAAATCCATTAATTTCAAACATTTGATCAGTAGAGTGACTTCTAAAACAGTAAAATAATTGTTGAAAATTACACACTATATTCATTCATGTTGCCTACAACTTAGTTGCTGGGTCCCTGGCATTACCATGAGACCCTGCTTAGGGTCATAATTGAAAACTATTTAGATCCCTACCATCATATATATATATATATACATACACACACACATACACACACACAAACACACATACACTCAGGGGTCAAGCTAGACTTAAATTGTAGGGAAAAGTGACTTCTCCTTTTGGTCAGAACAGGGAGACGGAGAAGTGGGAGCTAAACAGGGAGAAGTGAGACCAAAGCAAGAAATGTGATATATATATATATATATATATATATATATATATATATATATATATATATATATATATATATATATTGAGATGTCGCTTTGGCTTGTAGACTTTTAGGGAATTATACACCATTTTCAGTTTCCGCAACTAGTCTATACAAGCTGGTTGTATTTATAGTTTTAACATGTGGAGACAGTCATGTAGAGGTTTACAAACACAACATTTTTGTGTTTATTTGTTTGTCATATATATGTTTTGTATTTGCCTTTGAAAAAGACTCATTAAGAGTCGAAAGCGCTTAGGCTAGTTAGTTACTAGTTTCGTACTGTTCGTCCTCAGTTTATTGCATCAATTTTAATAAATCCCTGACACACATGATCCCTTGGTGGATCCAGTACGCTTGAAAGGGTTGTTATTCCCCATATAATTTGTATTCTTTATTTATATATATATATATATATATATATATATATATATATATATATATATATATATATATATATATATATATATATATATATATATATATATATATATTTATGCATTGTATTTTTTATTGATGTGCTCCATTTCACAGTATGCTTTTAACAGTTTTAAACAATGCCTTATTTTTTTTTCAAGTTTATAATTTATCATGTTTATTATCAACCCCTTTTATACATGTATACAAATTATTATATTCATACCCATTCTATTCATACTTGTATTATTATGTGTTTGGATTGAGATACAGGCAAATTGGCCATATGACTTAAAACACACAACAGAAACTATGCATTGTTATTAATATTAACTTAAATCAGTAACAAGATTAGAGTCATTTAATTTCAAGTTGGTAAAAATTCTTAATAAACTACCACTTAATCATTTTATTTTTTTTAAAACAAGTTTTGTGTAAAATTGCAGTCAAGAAAGATTTCTATCATTCTTTGAAACAACCCCTTAATTCATGTACATAGGAATAAATGCACAAGTAACTTCAAAACTCTTCGTCCTGATTTCCTTGTTCCCAATAAAACATTACTGTAACTATTCATAGACAATACACAGAAGCACTAAAATAAATAAATAACTAAAGTGGACCTTTTTTCCTTCAAAACTGAAACATCCAAGAACACATATTGCACCAACCAAGTGCGTCCGTCTATTTTTAAAAAGAGGGTTTTTCTTTTCAAAACTATTCGCTTTCTTGCTTTGTTACAAAAAATTCATTAATCAAACTACATATTTATGGTTGAATTATTTGTCTACCTATTGGTATTGAAAATATAAACCAGTTAAATAGTATTTACTTTACTACTATATAAATCTCTATTGTAATTTTGCAACAATAATTATGGTAGGTCAGGAAACAACCTTGACCTTGCAGCATTGTTTCGAATTCCACAACAGAGATTGTCATGTGTTTTTGACCTACATTATTAAATATTTAGGCTAAACCTCCTATGACATAATATTTTAACTTTGTTTTTATTATATATTTTCCTGAATCTATTTGCTCAATTATTTACGAATACAGACAGTTTAATGATGTGGTATATCATATACATATTGACGTCTTACAAATTCATTTACGATTTAAACTGATTTTATCAAAAAAATATGCAATTACAGCTTTTAAAATCTCTATTTATAAAAACAAGAAATACTCTTCATCGATCACATTTTTTAAAAGTAAATTACTATTTATATATTGATGCATTTCACCTTGGATTACATGAGTGCCAGAATGTATGGCTATTGCGAAGGGGGCATCCAAAAAGTCCTAATCTATAGCCATTTTATATCCGAAAAATCAAGGGCAAAGTATTTTCTCTTTTCTAACAGAAGAAGGTGAAGATTACTGTACTCAGGCGTTTTCGCCACTTCGCCTGGTAGCATGACTCCTGTATGTATATATATATATATATATATATATATATATATATATATATATATATGTATATATATATATATATATATATATATATATATATATATATATATATATATATATATATGTATATATATATATATATATATATATATATATATATATATATATATATATATATATATATATATATATATATATATATATATATTCATATGTATGAATGTATAATCTCTGACTAATATTTGAACCAGTAGAGCTAGGGAGCTAGGTTTGAAACTCAGTGATTTAGACAGATTTTTCTTGGAACTCCGGTGGCCTAGTGGTTAGAGCGTCCACCTCAGATGCAGGAGGTCGTGGGTTCAATCACAGTTGAGTCACACCAAAGACTTACAAAAATGGTACTAACAGCTGCCTCGCTTGACACTCAGCATTAAGAGGGTTGTGTTAGGACTGGTCGGCCTGGTGTCAGGATAATGTGACTGGGTGGGATATCATGCTACATGTCTGCGGCATGATGCCCCAGTGCTGGACACCGCTATAAACTGCCACATTGCAAACATCATAGCGATATGACTGAAAAATTGTTAAAGCTACGTTAAAAATTATAAACACCACCTCTTGGAGTCTGAATTGCATTACCCGTTAAGAAACATTAACATTTTGGAACTATGTTACTGACCGTAAACAATAATATCAACCTTTTCTTCAACGTTTTTTGATCATAAATACATATAATTCTTGTTTTTTTTCTTCTTCTAATTATTATATTGTTTATGCTTCTTTGTTAAAACTGCATATCCCTTCCTCATTTATATTTTAGATTTTGAATAATCAAATCATTTTACATGAAAAGATTTTAGTCTCTAATCAGTTATGTGCAGTGTTAAAAACCACATGTTAAGGCTGGTCAATACACATTAATCATATTTCCTTCCACTTTTATAATTTTTGTTTAAACTATCAGTGCAGAGAAGTCAATTTATATGAACAGAATATGTTGTTTGCCTACAGGAAGTTTTAAAATACTCTGGTTAAAAAATATAAATATTTAGATATACAAGGATAAGACTATTAAAAACATCCAAAAAAGCACACACATATGATAAGTGTTAATGTATCACAGCACACATCCATTAAATGTATTATCCAAATTGAGGAATTCTATCTAAAACCATTGGTTATTGATACAACCAAAAAATTAAAGGCAAAGATTAGCTAAAACCTTTTTCAGAACTAGAAACTAACATTGGGTAAATAAAAGCATTAGCAAAGGAATGAAAGTCTCTAACCATTTTCAAAATATTGTTTTGCCATATAATTTATTTTGCTTTTTGCTCTGTGTGCATTATATTTGTGTTATTTATATATATATATATATATATATATATATATATAAATATATATATATATATATATATATATATATATATATATATATATATATATATATATAAATATATGCCGAATAACAGCCCATTCAAGCACACTGGATCCAGCAAGGGATCATTGTGTCAGGGATTGATTGAGATAGATGCAATAAACTGACAATGAACAGTGCAAAACTAGTATCTAACTAGCCTGAGTGCTTTCGACTCATTGAATCTTTTTCAAACGCATATACAAAACATAGACAAAACAAAGAAAACACACAAACACTGTTGTGTTTGCAAAACTCTACATGGCTGTTTATACATGAATTAAACCTTTTAAGTCAGTCAGTAAGCAATTGTTCCAGTGAATATTTTTAAATATGTAACAACAAATAAATCTCAGATTATAACTGAACAGAACTAAGCGCGATTCCACTAGATAGATGTTGCAACAGGAATTAATAATTTTCACATAAACAGCCTCACATATATCCCCTCTTGACTTGTGTCACAATAATCTTTTTTTGTGAAAATATTTTATGGAAAATTAACCAAAACTGCAAATAATGTCGGGTCTGTTTACTTAAATTTTAATACTGGGGGTCTACCAGATGTTTTATATTAGAATTTACTGTAATTATAGCTATGATTTTGCTAGAAATGAACTTTTAGCCCTCATCTGGCATTTTCTTTTGTGTCTTAGTTATTTATATAATCTTATTTACTGGAATATATATATTTCTGCAATAACATTTGGGCAGTAAACATTATATATTGTTGTAATCAGACTATGATTTGGGTGAAATTGTTTATCATTCTTTGGAAATACAAATTGCCCTATAATATTTTTTTGGAAAGATACATTAATTGGGAATTATAATGAACTGAGACAAGAAAATCTTGGATTATATTACTGTGATTCACCAAAGACTGTTGACACATCAATACAATTCAGGCCATTGGTACATTAGTCAATTAAAGGCTAACATCCACTATAGGCACATCAGCCCCTTTTGCATTGGAAACTAACTAGAATAGCACTAAAGATTATTCACAACTTCATTCATTAGGACTTCTGTTAATAATTCTAGGATTTTTTGGGATTTAATTTGCAATGTTGTATTTTTTTTTACATTTCCACTTTGTATTTGTAGGGAAATAAATTATTTATTGAATTTTACAAAACATTTTCACCTTTTTCTATTACATATTTTAAGACCATGGAGTTGTAATACAGGCAACCAATACCTCTGCATCATAGTTGTCAACTGATGGATCTTCGGATTTATCAGTTCACAAAAAAATCTAATATAACAAAATTATTCTTGTTATTTATTTTCAAGTAATTCCAAAGCACAAAATAAATTACTAAGCATCATATACAGTAAATTGTACTGAATGATTTATTAATTAAACTACCAGAATGTTTAAACACTTCTTGTTTGAAGCAGATTAGTATTCAATAAAACATAAAAGTAAAAGTTTGTCCACATTGAAAACTGGCATTGTGAACTGCCATATTTTTGTCAGAGTTTTATCTAATTGATTATAATTTCATGGGCAATCAGATAAAAGCCAATATTTCATGAAAAGTTTATTCCATCAATACATAATTGATTCCCACTCCCTCCAGCCATCTTAAATATCAAAGATAGTCCCAAAACACTCTTTACCTTAATTCAGTTATGCACACATACATACAACATTACTGACTTGTTAGCTCTGCTCAGTTCATATTGATTTTACAGAGCTGTGGTATCATTGGCTGATAAGATGTAAACAGTGCTCTGGCTAATTGATCATTGGTGCATACAGCCAATTTATTATGGACAGCACATGCTCTATAGGAAATTATGTTTAGAGGAATCATACATAAGACTGATATTCCAGCCCCAACCATTGTGCATTATAAGAATGTACAGGTTGAAATAAATTTTCATGCATCAGAAATGTGTCATGCTTAAATTCCAAGCTTCAAGAACATAGGTTATGCTTCTGTCTTGAAAGACCAGATTTATTATTATATAGTGTATTTATTAATGATATAGAGTTATGATAAAACAAATGTTTTGAGAGACCAATTATTGGCAGTAAGGGGTGGTCTTTCAATACAGGTTCTGTTGTATATACATTTTTCCAGTGACAAGGCCAAATCATTTATGCAATCAGCTTTTGTCTTTTAATTTCCATTGAGGACCTGCTTCCGAGTCATAACATAAAACTATTTTTGCCCAATCCTATGAGTATATATATAAAAACTTGGTATGCAATGGGGAACTTTGTTCTAAGCAACAGAAAGGCAGTAGACCAGTTGGCCAAGATCAACATTGTGCTATGTTTAACACATATTTAAAGAGCACAGCTATTTGCATATTAAATGTTTCCAAAAATATAATCTTTTTTGAGTAGGAATAATGCAAGTAACATTTTGTTTTCTTTTATTATTTCTAGACAAGTATAGTGAGTGTTGTCTATGCCCAGTCAGAAATTCTGCAGAAGGAGGTCTACTTATTTGAGCGAATAGATGCTGGAGGAAGAGAGACAATGAAACATTTAAAATGTATTTGTTTTCTGCGACCAACACGAGAAAATGTTCAGTTACTTGCTGAAGAATTAAGGATGCCTAAATACGGATTGTACTACATTTGTAAGTTTTCTAGACTGGTATTTTACCCATGGCAGCAATAATTAGTAAAATTTAAAAGTTTAGAAACTTAAGTTGACTATAAAATGTTATGTTTTGTTCTTTTCACTACTTCTCCAGAATAAATAATCATATTAACATGGTGTTTTCCCTCAGACTTTTTTTTATGATGCCCAGTTGGTCATAAATGATTTTGGTGCCAATTAACCCCTACCCCAATATGGCTACCACATTGGCCATCTGGAGATCTTATTATTGCTGCTTTTTCTAGATGGCATTGTGCTTTTACTGGAAGACTTTTCATCCAAGACCAAACTTAACTGATATATAAAAGTTATATGTTTTTGAAAATGATCCCCATCAGATGTCAAATATTTTTATTGTGGTGGCCATCTTGATAGTCTTGTTATTGTTACTGTTTCAGAATGGAAATACATATAATATGGAATGTTGAAGAGAATGGAAGTTCTTATAATTTATTGTTGATCATAAATTAAAATGTTGCTAATCTGATGCCCAATCATGGATATGTTGTTATCACTACTTATAAATGGAAGAATATTTTGACATGGAATTTTTACCAGAAGAACTTTTATGATGTCTGGTTGATCTTTGCGAAATTGATCAAATTTGACCCTCATTGTGGCCACCATGGCCTTCTTGAAAACATTGTTATCTCTACTCTCAGTGCCCCGAGTAGCTGAGTGGTCTAAAGCACTCACCATTCTGAATCACTGCTATTTCACCTCTGTCTGTGTGGGTTTGAGTCTCAGATCCAGCTAATGTGTGTTACATGAGTAAGCCTGCCTGTAGCTTCTCATGGGTTATTGGTTCTTCCCAGGGTTTTACAGGGTTTTTCCTCTGCCATTTATACTGGCTGCCATGTATAGCCTGTCTTGGGCTGAAAAATGGCATTAAACCCTGCAACAACAAAAAAATCTTTACTCCCAAATAGATATTGCTAGCATGGGGTTTTCGCCTATAGACTTTTTCAGTTGATAAGTACTTGGTCCTAAATGAAAATACTGCCTTTCAGACATCTATCATAGCTGACATTACAGCTTTTGTGAAAATCATCCTGTTGCCACAACCTCAAAATGGAGGGCAGTATTGACATGGGGTTTTCATAAAAATCTTGTAAACTTGTAATGAAGTATGCATGATTATAAATACAACTGGTAGTAATCTTACAACAAATTTGTCCAACACAGTAGCTAATTTGAAGATCTCATTAGTGATGAACAGTATCAAAGATGGTTTCAAGACTTGACAGCTGAATGAAGAATTGGTCTTGTCTTGAATTTTCCAGAAATTCTTTTTCACCCAGTAGAACATTTAAATCCCTTTGAGATACTCTTGTTTTGCTTAACATTAAATAATCATTATTATGTTATTTTTCCTGTACTAGTATTATGTCTAGGGGTTGTGTTTGTCTTGCCTATCATAACCTAAATTGGATGCCTTTAGGTCTAATCATAATTGTGTATATATAATTGTTTTAACTGCAGACAGTATAGACCCAGATCTGCCAGCACATTATGCACTGGCAGATGAGTGTCTATGTTGTTTATTTAACTGATTACTTCTAACATAGATACAGATCTACTGGTGCAATATGTGATGGTAGATCTGAGTCTTTTCACTTTGGACTCCACTTGTAACTAAGTAAATATTACCATATTCAGTTTTATAACATGTGTGCACTATTCTTGTTTCAGACTTTAGCAATGTGATCAGCAAACAGGATGTGAAGGTACTGGCTGAGGCTGATGATCAGGAAGTTGTAAGAGAGGTTCAGGTATTAATTCTCAGATAATGAAAATATACTTATTGTTGTTATATGTCATGCCACAATGTTGTTTTTGCTATAGGCTTAACACCATTTTTCAGCACACAGTAGGCTTTAAGTACATGGTATAACTTGTAGAGGAGTAACCTTTGAAAAACCCAGTAAGAACCACTGACTTTTTGGGAGCTTCTGGAAAGCTTCTCACATACCCTTGTTGGCCAAGCATGAGACTCAAAGCCACATACACAGATCTGCGATGGCATAGATAGGTAAAGGCGAGGGCTTTAAACCACTCAGCTTTAAACTCAGTGCACAAGAACACATGCTTTAAGACTGCATTCATTGGAATTAACATTGCCATTGATTTATCATACATAATACTTGTATGTGAATAATGTGTACATGACATGCTTTTATCATTTGAAATATGGGTGAATGCTTTATTGTTCATAACATTTCTTCTTACCTTTTCATTTTCATAACAGAATCATGCCTCTTTGTCATGACTAGGTGCATCACTTGCATCATCATAGAAGACCAAGAGAGAAAGTTGAAAAGATAGATTATTTTAAATCATTTTGTGACTGATCTTAGCGATTAGAGCATTTACCTCAGATGCAGGAGGTTGTGGATTTGAACTCTGGACAGGTCATACCCAAGACTTTATACAAATGGTACTAACAGCTGCCTCACAAGGCACTCAGCATTAAGAGGTTAGTGTTTGGACTGGATGACCATGTGTCAAGATAATGTGATTAAGTAGGACATCATGCTTCATGTCTTTGGCATGATACTCCACTGTTGGAAATTACTATAAACTGCAACACTGCAGACATCTTAGCGACATGACTGAAAAAATTGTTAAAGCTGCATTAAAAATCCAAATTTCTCTCTCACACACATTTTGAGGCCATACAAAGTACTACAGTGTGGTACAACAGATTTCTCAAGCAACATCAGTAGCAAATATTTTTGGATAGTCAAAAGTAAAATAACAAATAATGAATTATAGATGCTTTTTTGTGCAAAGGTTTAGTATTTATAAAAAAATATTTTGGAACAAGAAACATTTACAGACAGATTTATTCCTGAATAAGTCATCCTGAATGAATTGTTTTCTTGTACAATTCATCATTGGAATATTTTATCCCAGACTAATTTTCCCCTTGTATCATTTATCTTTGGGCAGTTGATACCTGATAAAAGTATTCCAAGTTTCTGATTTTGTCTAAATACTGAACAAGCTGTCAAGCATTTAATATACTATGAATATCAAACAAATAATAGATTAGGCAAATATTACGCCTGTGTTTTTCAAAAAATGTTTTTTATTTTTCTGCTGCCAGTAGTAAATTCTGTAATATCTAAAATTTAATTAATTAATTAATTAATTAATTAATTAATTAATTAATTAAAAAAAATAATAATAATAATAATAATAATAATAATAATAATAATAATAAAAAAATATTGTATATCTATTTACCATGATTACATATAAATAACTGAATTTTAATTTTATTTTGAATTTGGCATATTGAAGTACATAGCCTCTTTTTAACTTGTTCTATTTCAGGAATTCTTTGGAGACTATATTGCTGTCAATCCACAGCTTTTTACACTGAATATTACTGGATGCTATCAGGTATACTTAAAATTATAATCTGCATTATCCCCAACCCCCATATGTTTTAAGACTTGTTCTATATTGATTTCATTTAAGGTGTTCAGAAGTTTATAAATGTCACAGGTAATAATTTGTTAATGTGGTCTTTGGTGTATGAAGTATTTACCCAGACCTGCTCCAACAGTATTTAATGTTGGATCAGCATGTTCACTGTTATGAGTCAGGCCAATTTTTTTATATTGTATAACATATCTGGGTGTACAGTCTTTGTGGTCAGGTGCTTGTACATTATGTATTTGTTCTTGTAGGTTTGGGTGTACAGTGTGGGCAGTCAGGTGCTTGTTGTGTACATTATGTGATCATATAAAGTCAGGTGTTTCTTGTGAATATGGGTGTGGACTGTTTGCAGTCATGTACTGATTGTATATTTATGTAGTTGAGTGTGACATTCATGACATGATAACAACCACTTGAGGGCTTTCAAAAATACCAATATCTATAATCAAGGTGTTATCAAGCATATCAAGAAAAAGGCTACAGATGTTAAAAGTGACCTAAGTATATGTTCAGAGAGCTTACTGGAACACCAGAGCTGTAGTCAGTAAGGATAGCATTGTGCACTGTTAGTGTGAAAGACAATTCAATTCTACATAATGCATAGCTGCCAACCCTCACGATTTTGGTGTGAATTTCACAACATTTTCAGTGATTCACAGAATCATGCCACCTGCAGAAAAATCACGAATTCCCCAATTCTGAATTATTTTAAATCTTTAATAAAATAGCCAATTTCCTGTTAAGTGCTAGTAATGATATCAGCAGAAACCTGAAATGGTCTGGAGTTGCTGGTCGCAATATTAGTAGAACTAATCCTGATTGATACTGTTGGCCTGGTAGCAAGCATTTTAGTGTATTTTAATCTATATGTATGTATTAGAGTAGTTTTCAGATGTTTTTGAAAGAAACGAGGGAATTTTGCCTCTTCTTGTGCTGCCAACACGGATTTGAATTAGTTTGGCATTGATGTTGAAAATGTCTTCACCACCATGGAAAAAGAAATGCATTGCAGAAAATGTTTAGTTTCAAAAATACCAAAAATTGGCAGTGCATTCAGCCATAAAAAACCAATATACATAATGCTTTTTGTACAAAGTGTACAACAAATTTTAGCATTGGGCATGGTGGCAGAGATGTTGTGAAGAAGCACATATGTAGCAAAAAGCACATAAAGGTTGGGAAAATTAAAAGCTCAGCAGATTTTAGCACTGAAATATTTTGAGCCATCATTGGAAGACCTACAAGCTATCAACGCTGAAGCAGTATGTGTTTTCTTGTTGAACACTTATGCTTATCAGCTGGATCCCATGCTAAACATTTGTTCTGACAAATATTCCTGGACTCGAAGATTGCTTCACAAATTCATGTCAAAATTCATGCATTTTTATCCCTATTTTCACTAATTGGGAGCCTGGATGGTAGGCACCTATGTAAACTGGTTTGTTTTCTCATGAAAGTTTTAAATATAGTGAGAAAATGCTTGCAATTATTATACTGAATTTTTTCCCATTTTTAAACTGTGTTTATTATAGGTTAATATAAATGTTACTTAACTTTAGAGTGTGTGTGCTTGCATGTGTGATTTGGATTTTTTACATAGCTTTAACAAATTTTTAGTCATATTGGTAAGATGGCTGCAGTGTGACAGTTTATAGTGATGTCTATCACTGGGGTATCATGCCACAGACTTGTAGTATAAAGTCCTACCCAATCATATTATCCTGAAACCAGGCCATCCAATTCTAACACTAATCTCTTAATACTGAGCACCTAGTGAGGCAGATCTTTGTACAATTTTATAAGTCTTTGGTATGACTTGGCTTGGGTTCGAACCTGTGACCTACTGCATCCGAGGCAGACATTCTAACTACTAGGCCACCGAGTGATCTGTCTCTTAACTTTTGAAAATGTATGTTTGCAAATATTACATAGATAATGGGTTCAAAACCTCTTGTGTGAATGACATTCAAGGTAAATTAACAGATTTGGGGTTCTAGCATCATTTTACAGGTCTAAGGTGATATCTAATTGAAATAAATTGTTCATTTTGAGCTACATCTCTTCACTGTAGCTTTGTCACCTGACCTTCTTTTAAGATGATGCTGATTGTACAAGTTCTGCTTGTCACTATGACACTTGGTGCCTTTCACTATGAGCCTGTACTGTAGGACTGTTAACCTAATTCTGCCTGAAATATGTTGCCTGGTGCCTTGCACTCAGAACCTGTACTGTAGGACTGTTAATCTAATTTTGCTTGTGAGTATGTCACCCAGTGCCTTCCACTCAGAGCCTGTGAGCCTGTGCTGAAGGACTGTTAACCTAATTCTGCCAGAAATATGTTACCTGGTGCTTTTCACTAGGAGCCTGTATTGTAGGACTGTGAACCTAATTATGCCTGTCATTTACCTTACTGAATTCAGCCCAGTTTGGATGATGATACTGTTGTTAACTCAGGACATGAAAAATAGATATTAGGCTTTCAGAAACAAACACAGTGAGAAACTAGTTTGGTTTACAGCATAGAGTGAGTTACTCTTAATAGTGGTTGAATTCAGTGGTTCTTACAGGTATACAAAATTAACATGCAAAGGCAACATCTTGGGTGATGTCAGTGGCTTATTAGTTACCATATATGTACACATATAAGTTGGGCAACTGCAAAAACAACATATATATATTGACTTGCCATCTCAATGTTTGCCTGCATATCAGGTCTATGTTTATTTTGCTGATTACTCCGAATAAACTGCATAGACCAGATCTGCCACCACCTTATGTAATGGTAGATCAAGGTCAGTACAGTTTACATTTGGACTCTACTTATAAGCAAGGATATTTGGCATAGCAAAGATGCAGTTTGCTTTCAGAGCAAATATATCAAATAGTTATTACAATATGGTAGATATTGTATTAGTGGCTGGAATAAGGTGGATGCTACCAGAAATAATTCAAATATAACTTCTTTTTTGCATTTTCTCATGACTTGTGGTTATACATTATAACTAAAATGAATAGTGTAATCTCTCAAAAGAAGACCATTTCCTCAAAACACAATATTAAATAAATCTATCATTATAAATATTGGTTATTTTTTTGGTAGTTCATTATGTCGTTAAAAACAAAAATGATGGAATTATATTATTTTCATATTTGATGAATTAATTTATCCTTTCTTTTTAGCAAATGTTGTGCCTTTTGATAGAGAAACAATTTCAGAACTGAACTTCTTACCATGACTAATACAAATATTTATTTCATCATGTTCATTGATGTACATAGCTTGTAAATAATATCTAGAATATAAACTATAATACTTAAGAATTCTTATTTTTGTCATTTTTTTCAGTAGCTGTAGATGTAGAACCTCACTTCCCAATCTTAAAATGCCAAATATTTACATAATTTTTGTAGTTAGTGTACATTGTAGTGGTGTTAGTATACATTGTAGTGGTATTAGTATACATTGTAGTGGTGTTAGTATACATTGTAGTGGTATTAGTATACATTGTAGTGGTGTTAGTATACATTGTAGTGGTGTTAGTATACATTGTAGTGGTATTAGTATAAATTGTAGTGGTGTTAGTATACATTGTAGTGGTATTAGTATATATTGTAGTGGTGTTAGTATACATTGTAGTGGTGTTAGTATATATTGTAGTGGTGTTAGTATACATTGTAGTGGTGTTAGTATACATTGTAGTGGTGTTTCTTTTTCATATACCAGGTGCATTATCAAATTATCTTTCTCTTCATGCAAACTATTTACTGATTTTATTTAGTGTTTTTGAACAGTGGGGTCAAGAATGAAATTACAGAGGAAGACTGTGTGAAAATATATGTTGCATTACCCCAAAAATCTGAGAAAAAATTAAGGGTGTTAGAAAATCATAGGGTGTCTTAAGCCTGAACATATTAGGAAAAAGATGGTAAATTGTACGCTTTTTTAAAAATCCTGAGATATTTGTTATTTACATGATCAATATTGTAACTTTCTATACCCACTGAGACAATAATTTTTTAAACTTGTATAATCAGCTGTTATTTTATTTCTTCAGGGGCTGAATTGGTCACAAAATGCTCTCAAGCGGACAGTGCAAGGGTTGACATCTGTGCTATTATCTTTGAAGAAATGTCCCATGATCCGTTACCAGAACTCATCGGAAATGGCCCGACAGTTAGCAGAAAATGTTAGGGTAAGTTGGGTTTTGGTGATTTTTGTTAAGCAAGCATGCTTATTTGTTTATGTTTCTACTTCAGGAATATAAAATAAAATGTGACTTTAAAAAACAAATCGCACAGTGATCAATACATATATAAATATGATTCTGTAAGGGCATCATTTTTCAGTAGATTGAAATGAAGTGAATGTTCTTAAATTTCAAATGATAAGGATCATTGGCGACATTGCTATAAAGTGTGCTGCTTGAAAGTGCTTGTTTTGACTTCTGTCTAGCTTACTAATTGTTCACAAGCTGTTGATTATAATGATGATCAGACTCAAGAACACACCCTTCATTCTGCTTTAATTAAAACCCTGCAAGCAATTAACAATTAATGATGCCTCTTCATTGTATCTTTGCTGCTTTGTAGGGTACCTTGAATTTAAAAATGTTCATGGGGTGCCAGTTTTGTTTATTTTATAGTTACTATAAGCAATGAATATAAGCACTCAGTTATAAATTTGCAAATGATCCTTCTGTGGAAACAGTAGAACCCCTTCCAAGATTCCTGAATTTAAATATTGACAAATGTGCCATTTTTGGAATGTTCTGAAAGATTGATACACACAAAATTAAATGAATTCACAGTAGTTGGCTCTGAGTTGGGCATCAGCAGAGACACATCTTTTTTTTTCACAAATTCAAGATCTTTGTTATCTACATATATATAAGCTCATTTTAGGAAAGGCACTTTTTAAATAAGATGCTTGTACAGTAATGATGCATATTAATGTATTCATTTTTGGACTTAATTGTATTGTATTTAGAGGTAATATGCATAAAAAATTATTGAGGCATACCTGACAAGATGTACATACATATAAAAAAAAAACAATTGGTAATTGATGAGGTCTCACAGAGACATTACATAATGTTGAAAATCATGTAAATCTTAATGAATCTAAGCTTCTTCAAATAACTGAATATTTATTTATAATTGATCAATTGGTTAACATAAACTTTCTTACGGAAAGTGGGGCAGTTTTTGTAAATATGAGGTTTAAAACAGTAGTAATGGTATAAAACTGAATTTCAACCAAATCAGTCACATAAATATCTTGATTTGTACTGAAAGTAATTAATACTTGATCAGATTAGTTAATTTTGAACTGTGCTACTGCAGGTGCATTCAAAATCCAGAAGCCTTTTCTTTTTTGATCATAGGTCTTTTATACAGATGGCATGTGACTTGTGCAAATTTGAATGTTTCATTGTTGCTTTTGAACTACCCATGGCATTGTGTTGTCTACCGAGATTAAAGACCATACATATGTGCATCCTCTCAGAATCTCAACCATTCTTCTTTATAGGTCCTAGGCTAGCACTCACCCACTGGGGAGGAGGTTAAAGTGTCTGTCTTTGTACTTACTTGTAACATTAGTTCTATATTCATGGTATTGTTATTGTGCTAGTTTGGATTTTTTCACTACTGTTTTATCTGAAATGAAATTCGATGATGGGATTCATATTGGTGAGTACTACATCCTCTTGACAAAATTATAACACTCTGATCCATTTAGTATGCTTCACTTACTTTGGTTAATTTTGTGTTTTATATTAATTTCTGAAGCTCTGTTGATGTTAGAATCAGCAATCTGAATGATTGTATACATATCTTTTAGCATGACACACATTCTTATGAGGTCATGGTGGTTTACATTTTACAGGCTTAGGTTCAGTTTTTCATTAGCTCATGTCTAAATAGGTTTCGAGTATCGTGTATACTGTTGTACCTGGAATCCTGAAACTTTTCGAGGATGCATTTTGATTAGTATTACACCCACATCAGAAAAGTAGCTCACTGTATGCCATTTTTCAAGCTTCACTGACTTGGGGTTTAATCTCAAGCACATTTCATACCAGAATCATTAAACATGATTGCATGCATCACTGTTATTATCACACCCTTAAGACGAAAAGTTCACATTGTACATTTGTGGGTATTAAGTTACTTTCATATTTCATTTTCCTCATGACCAGATAGATTTGTTTACTCCAGTATAATATTACAGTGTCTAGAATTATGGATACTAAAGCCTCATTTTAAAAGTTGGTCACTCTAACATTTATTTCATGCATCATTGACTCAGCTTGTGTTCTGCTGTTTATGATTCAGATTATTAAACTAGTTGACAGTACTTGTTGAGGAAGCATCTTGATCAGCAGTATTCTTTTATTTCAGTACTTGAGTGTCCAAGTGGTCTAAAGCGATCTCTGTTACGAATCACTGCCATCTCACCTCTGTCTGCATGGGTTCGAATTTAACATTAGGCTAATGCGGATATGTGAGAAAGTTTGCCAGTAGCTTCTCATGGGTTGGTGGTTCTTTCCATGGATTTCCCAGTTTCTTCATAATTAATACTGGCCGTCATGTATAGCCTATCTTGTGATGAAAAATGGTGTTAAGCCCCACAACAACAACAACAACAACAACTTGTTGAGGGCATCTTCACTAGCCAAGGTTCTGATAACCCTATATACACACCTTGGTGGATCTAACATCTATCTATTCAGTTCTTGGTGAGGAATGCATCTTGATTAGCAGTTCTCCATTATTTCAGTACTTGGTGAGGAAACTATCTTGATCAGCAGTAATCCTTTACTTCTGTACTTGGTGAGGAATGCATCTTGATCATCAGTATTCCTTTATTTCAGTGCTTTATGATGGATGCATTTTGATTAGCAGTAATCCTTTATTTCAGTACTTGGTGAGGAATGCATATTGATCAACAGTATTCCTTAGTTATTGGTGAAGGATGTATGTATCTTGATCAACATTATTTCTTTATTTCAGTACTTTGTGAGGAAAGCCTCTTGATCAGCAGTAATCCTTTATTTCTGTACATGGTGAGGAATGCTTCTTGATCAGCTTTACTTCTTAGTACTTGGCAAAGGATGCATCTTGATCAGCAGTACTCCTTAGTACTTGGCAAGGGATGCATCTTGATCAGCAGTACTCTTTAGTACTTGGCAAGGGATGCATCTTGATCAGCTGTACTCCTTAGTACTTGGCAAGGGATGCATCTTGATCAGCAGTACTCCTTAGTACTTGGCAAGGGATGCATCTTGATCAGCTGTACTCCTTAGTACTTGGCAAGGGATGCATCTTGATCAGCAGTACTCCTTAGTACTTGGCAAGGGATGCATCTTGATCAGCAGTACTCCTTAGTACTTGGCAAGGGATGCATCTTAATCAGCAGTACTCCTTAGTACTTGGCAAGGGATGCATCTTGATCAGCAGTACTCCTTAATACTTGGCAAGGGATGCATCTTGATCAGCAGTTTCACTTAAGAAAATATGGCATCTAAGGATGAACAAAGAAAATATGTTCTTAAATAGATTTTAAGAATGATAATTGTTTGAAGAATAAAAGAAAGCAAAATGAACCTCTGGGTTTTTATTAGCTTATTATTCTATCACTCCTCAGTATTTTAGACAAGAATGAACTGACCTGGGATAGTTGACAACCAACCGTTGTATGGGTCATTTCTAGGTTCTAAATCCAGAACCAAGGTATGCAAGTTAATATGTAAATCACTGCCTTTAAATCATCAGTGTTCATGTCATGTTTGCCACTTAAGACATTTAAAGGTATTTGATATGAGTTATTGAAACAATATTGACTGTACAGTGGACTTACAAGTCATTAAATGTTTAGAATCAGATATGTTACATTTGTTTATCGTGGAGTATTTTACATTTCAATGCATTAATACAACATTTGTATTTCAATATCAATGCATTAATACAACATTTCTGTTTAAGTATTAATGTATTAATTCAACATTTGTATTTCAGTATCAGTGTATAATACATTTCTATTTCAGTATCAATGCATCAATACAACATTTCTGTTTAAGTATTAATGTATTAATACAACATTTCTATTTCAGTATCAGTGTATAATACATTTCTATTTCAGTATCAATGCATTAATACATATATTTTATTTCTGTATCAGTGTGTTAATACATACATTTTTATTTCAGTATTAATGCATTAAAACATAAATTTCTGTATCAATGAGAGTGATAATTTGGATTTTTAGCATAGCTTTAACACTTTTCCAGTCATATCACTACAATGTCTGCATGTGGAAGTTGATAGTGCTGTCTAGCACTAGGGCATCATGCCGCAGACAGGTAGCATAATTTCCCACCCAAGAATATTATCCTGACAAGAGGCCAACCATTCTACACTAACCTCTTAATGCTGAGCACCAAGTGAGGCATCTGCTAGTACTGTTTTTGTAAGTCATTGGTATGATTCGGTCAGGTTTCAAACCCATGACCTTCTGCATCCAAGGCAGATGTTCTAATGACTTCGGCCACCAGAGAGTTCCCAGTATCAGTGCATTAATACATAAAATTTTTTGTTTCACTATTAATGCATCAATACAGATCTTTTTATTTCTGTATCAATGCATTAAAACATTTTTTTTCAGTGTCAATGATTGAATATATATATATATATATATATATATATATATATATATATATATATATATATATATATATATAATTTTATTTCTGTATTGATTTGTTAATATGAATGCTGTATTATAATTTCTTTCTATGGCTTATGAAATTTTCATTATAAAGATGTTAAGTGTGTCAATTCTTCTTGCAGCAAACTATCAGCAAAGATGCAGCTCTATTTGAGTTCAGGAAGACAGATGTTCCACCAGTGTTGCTTATTCTTGACAGGAGAGATGATGCAGTTACTCCACTTTTGAATCAGGTTCACTTTGTTTTTTATGGTTATTCCACATCTTTTCCATCTTTTGCATAGGAAAACAAACTAAAAGTTTAGAAAGGATTGCTGTTTTTGAATACAATATTTTACTGGATCACATTAAAATAAGTACATTTTTTTGTAAGCCTTTGCAACAAGATTTCAAGTGAAGCAGAAAATTAAAAGAACATTACACCAGAAAAGGTCTGCTAATGCATTCATGTGTCCTACTTGTGTACCTTGTCAATATTTGTAAACAGCAGTTAAATATAGTAACATTTTTTAATTCTTGATTTTTGTTAGTATTGTATATAAATATTTGTAATTTTAGAATTTTAGGAATTGAACTTCATATTTTGTGTGCTTGTGTGTGTTTTAGATTTTTAACATAGATTTACGTTTTAGTCATATTGCTTTGTTATCTTCAGTGTGGCAGTTTATAGTGTTGCTAGGGCATCATGCCATGGACATCTTTGGTATAATTTGGATGGGATTTGAACTCGCAACCGCCCACACTTCATATGTTTGCATAGTGAATGAAAAGACACTGGCATTGGTGCAGAGTGCTATCAACTCCCAAGGATATTGACTTGATCAGTGCTGTAAAATATTTAGTAAAATTTTGAAATGATAATTTTCAAGGTTTTATTTGATTGTTGCAAATTTGTAGTAAATCTTTTTTTGTTAATTTTGGGGCCTGCAGATACCAGGCACTTTAGGTTCATTGGTTTTGTGTTATGCATACAGATTGTCGAATTACATTTCTTGCAGTGCTAAACAAAGATGGCAATTGACATATGAAAATTAACATGTAGTGATCAGTTGTTGGTGTCAATTGAGAGTTTCAAAACTTAGCAAAATGCTGTTATGATTAGAATAATGAAACATGAAGATTGGATGCATTTGGATGAGTACCATGCCCTGATCACAGTGACCTATATTTCATCTTGATAAGTACAATGCCCTGATTACAGTGACTATATTTCATGCTTCATTGGCTTGTGTTCAGCTTTTTGTTTCAAGTTTATTTCTCAAGCACTTTTGATGCTACAAGCCTGAAACTTGATTTTATGCATTACTATTAGTAGCAAACCCTTCATAACCCATCAATGGGGGAAAGTCAGAGGATGGAAATTTTTATTGTCTAAATTTAAACAGTTATTTTTCTGGTAAAATAGATAACCATTTTTCAAGTCATTATTTGATTCAAACATTAAAGTAATAACTGAATTTGGCATGTTGAAACTGTTTGCATTCTGATAACTCAGTGAGGGGCCAAAATTGCTTAGTGGTTTTTGTACCATATTTGTGACTTAAAGATTAGAATACTGCCCTCATATCAACCCTTATTTGGCTGCTGTGGGTTATCCTTGAACAGGGCTCTTTGTTCAGATTCCGACAGCACTCTATAACCTTCATGTTTTGCTGTCTTTGATGATGTTATGTTATGTTATTGTCATTTTACTGTTGATGAAAAGAAGCATATGTAGCATCAGACAAATGCCTCTTTTTCCCTGTTTTGACATATTTGGAAATTAAATAAGCTAGAATTTCTCATGTTCACCATAATTGTTAAGATGGATACCCATAAAAGTAAAAGAATTTAATTTTAGAGTTCACTATTAGAATTTTGTATTTTTACTCAGTCCAGATTATACCTTTTTTGCATAGAAGGCAGCTGAGAATTGAGAAGTTTATTTTACCCATTTATGTACTATAAAACTAATTAGATAAAAATGCACAAAAATTTATACAATATTGTTTTTTCATGTCTACTCAGTGGACTTACCAGGCCATGGTACATGAACTTTTGGGGATATATAACAACAGAATCAACCTATCAAATGTGCCAGGAGTTAGCAAGGATCTACAGGAGGTGGTCCTGTCTGCAGAGCATGATGAGTTTTATGCTAATGTAAGTTTTGTACCTCACTAAGACAAACAATTTGTGATGAGAGGATTGTCTATGGACAACTTAGTGTCATCAGTTCTCATGCTGCATGCATGTGGAATTGTTTGAACAAATTTTCTGTCAGTATAAATAGGAACTTGAACTCTTATTTCACCACTTACAACTTGGAATGAAGAGAATATATCAGGCTAACAATAGGAAAATGGTTTTATAATGCCAGGAGACCAGCTGTATTCCCTGCTTTTTACAAATAATGAGAGTTATAAAATTTGGGCCTTTCCATTTGTACCTCACACCATCCTTTTATTTATCCATCCATCAATCTTACTTTAATTTCTACAGAATAACCCCCAAAATTATGATTGCATTTTAGCAAAATGTGTTACGTAATTTGATAATGATTATGCTTTGGCTGAGTTAAATTAACCAGCTTCTTAAGTTATTTAGAAAAGTTATAGCTCTGATTATCTGACCTACTTCCTTTTCCACAAAGTAACTCCTTTTAATTATAATTGGATTTCAACCAAGTTAGGTGTGCAGACTGATACTGTTAAGACCTTAGCCTTATTTGATTGTTGGCATTCTGCTGCATCATTTAGGTAAATTTTAATCTGATTGTCAGACTCAACCGCTTCTGTTTTTGCACAAAAACTCAAAGAAGTTATTAATGCATTTCAACCAGATTTAGTGTGGGGCTTGACAATGATCAGACCATAACTTTATGTTCAGCATTGTGTAAGTCATCATTTAATGGAGTTATTGCCCCTGAATGCCAGTCCCACCCAGGTTTCTTTCTGAACAATACCATCCTTTATTTTTTTATATTTGAGCCTAATTTTTTAGTTGGATTAATATTGATGAAATGTCAGTTGAGTTTAATATTTATTGCTGAACATCTTTAAAAATGCTTTATTTTGGGCTGCTTGGTCATGAGACCCCTGCAGACTATCTTTCTTATCCCAGTGACAGTCAGTCTAGACTCTCAATACCAAATGGATCTTGCTTCAGGCCATAAGAGGTTCCTTTCCTATAGTTAGGATTATCTTACGTAAAGCAGATTAGAGCAGACATCCTACTGCAGGAGAAATCTCAGGCAAATTATCACATACACAGACCAAACATTGAGGATGGCTGGCAGTTCTCAGACAAATTATCATATACACAGACCAAACATTGAGGATGGCTGGCAGTTCTCAGACAAATTATCACATACACAGACCAAACATTGAGGATGGCTGGCAGTTGGGATAGGGAAGAATCCTCTTGATTTTGATATTGAAAGATCAAAGGTCAAAGTTATGCTGACTAAAAGGAAACAAGTGGTTTCTGCATTAGTTCTACACAACAGACCAAACTTTGTGGATGGCTTGCACTTGGGGTAAAGAAGCTCATAACTTTTTGGGTGGAGTCAAGATTATTACCATTGAAATTGGACACATGGATTACAGTAGTTCCCCTCTTATACGGCCACCACTTCTGCACCGGGAAAGTGGCCTTATAAGGCGGGTGGCCTTTCCAGAGGGGGACTAAATTTTTTGTGAGAAGTATATGTACGTAGTAAGAAAGCTTCATTTTTTAAAGCATTTAATATCTTCATTTAAAAGCAACATTAAATATTGAACGGTTCTTGTGCTATAATAGTTGACTTATTTCAACTGAATATGCATTAATAGTTCTTATTCTTGGCGTAAGCTAGATATGTGATTTGGTGTTGTCATGCACATTGCAGAACCATTCAAAAACGTCATTTGAATATTGGTAGATACACAATTCTCTTTCCATTTGCTCCATTTTCCCACTGCTGCTAAATAACTTATCGGTTACGATGTTATTTATTCGAGTCTTTTCAACAAAAATTGTTTTATTTGAGTCTTTTCTACCTAAATTTGTTTGACCAGTCCCCCTCAGCAACTCACCCGATATCGTAGACTATAATAACCGACGTTTTCTGAAATAATCATTTTTGTTTATGTGATGACATGTTAATGTTTGGTAATGAGTTATTCTGATGTTGCTAACTGTATGCGATTTAATTATGCAGACGACACATTTGTTTAGCGGACAAAATACTTTCTTCGTAAAGAAGTGACAAGTTGTGTTGTCACGTGATTTTTCGGTCTTTGTCTATTACCCTGTTTCTATTTTAAGCCAATGCTGACCGTGTGATCTTGACATTACATCCAGTTATAATCATCAATGTTGCAACTACAAGACTGATAAAACAATTTTTTTGTTTCCATTTAAACAAGAAGCTGTATATTTTTAAAGGCAGCGATTGTCACGTGATTCATTAGTTGCAGTCTGGTACCCTATTGTTTTTATAGATATTTTTTTTTATTCTAAGTGCGAAAAACGGCTTGGATATGTACGCAGATTTGATCTGAACAATAGCATGTCATGGCCATTAGGATTTATAAACTTTACAATTGTGGTGTAATAGCCACTAATTATGTAAGTTAACAAGCAATCTTAACAATTATCAGTGGATAAACCAGACATCTTATGATAACACACAGGAAGGATATATGGATTACCTTTTATGTATCGATTAAAATTTTAGTCTTTCTCGGCTTTATGGAATAAATGGCTTCTCGTGAGGTGTAAAGGATATAATATTAACCTTAGTGGTACATGTAGAACACTTTTTTGAAGAACGAAAACCTGACATTGGGAAACAGAAATAGGATTACTTAACACAATTAGAAAAAAATGCGGCCGTTTGTGAGGGGTAAATTTTATGATTTTGCAAAAATATGCTGGCCGCTGGTCACGTTAGCCAGGTGGCATTTCGTGAGGGGTAATTTTGAACACAAATTTGCAGTTGCCTTCAGATTCTAGTCATAAGGAGCGGGTGGCCGTTGGTGAGGGGGTCCTTTTAAAAGGCGGACTACTGTATATACAAAAAGTTTCAGTTATCAATAATGTATTGGTACCAAATATTGTGGATGACTCACCAGCTGGGCAATAACAGAAACCTTTTAATTTTTGTGTCAGAGTTTCAAAATCATTGTAGATTTAAGAAGAAAAGTGGCTTTTACATAGTAACCTAATTTATACAACACATACCTTGACCACATTTCGTGTAGGGTTACACTTATGGCATGGAAGAGATCTGTTGATTTTAGACAGAAGAGGTCAAAGGTCAGGGTTTTTTGTGCATAAAAAAGTGTTTGCTGAGTAAAAGTTTTATTCAGGTTTTTATTCATTGACAAACATTGTGGCTTACTTAGGGTAATACAGAAAGCAATAGATTCCAGACTTATGTTTAGAGGTATGCCATGGTATGTCTATTAAGTTTAGATGTCAGTCATGGTATGTCTATCAAGATAAATTTGTATATCACATTCATGGTATGTCTTTTAAGATTAGATGCCACAGTCATGGTATGTCTATTAAGATAGGTTTTGATATCACAGTCATGGTTTGTCTATTAAGTATAGATATCACAGTCATCATATATTTATCAAGATAAATTTGTATATCACATTCATGGTATGTCTTTTAAGATTAGAGGTCAGAGTCATTGTATGTTTATTAAGTCGAGGTATGTCCATTAAGATAGGATTAGATATCACAGTCATGATATGTCTATTAAGATTAGAGGTCACAATGATCATATGTCTGTTAAGACAAGTTTAGATATCACAATCATGATATGTCATTTAAGATAAGTTTAGAGTCATAGTCATGGTATGTCTATTAAGATTAGAGGTCACAATGATCGTATGTCTGTTAAGACAAGTTTAGAGGTCACAGTTATGGTATGTCTATTAAGATTAGAGGTCACAATGATCATATGTCTGTTAAGACAAGTTTAGAGGTCACAGTTATGGTATGTCAGTTAAGATAAGTTTAGATATCACAATCATGATATGTCATTTAAGATAAGTTTAGAGTCATAGTCATGGTATGTCTAGTAAGATAAGTGCAAAGGTCAGTCATGGTATTTCCTTTTAAGATAAGTTTAGAGGTCACTGTCATGGTATATTTATTAAGAAAATGGTTTTTGAACAGTAAATTTAGTGCTGAAGAACATACCAAAATTGAGGTCATTGTGACCCACTGGTTAATAATCAAGAAAGTCAACCATATCCTACTTCTTTTTACAAAGAGAAATAATTAACACAGGGTGGACATATATTATACCAGTCATGGCACTTGTGGTACTGAAGTTTTAATTATTTGAACCTTCTTGTACTTTGAAAAAGGATTTTAATTTCTATTTGCATTACATTTATTCCACAGTTTTCTCTGCACCCTAATTGTTTTTCCCCGTGTTGCTTTAAAATGTTTCCATACTGGGCTGATTAACTCTATATATTGGATAGACTAAGAAATGTTTAGATGAGAGGGCTCATACTGAGTGCAACTGCATTGCAGAAAATGCCAGTGACAGTTTAGTTTTCTGACATAAATGTTTCTGTAAACCTGTCACACCTAGAAAATGTATCAGTAGTGACCTTGTTAATGAGAAAACAATACAACCTAAGGAGGGTAATTATAGTTAAATAAAAGTGTTTTATCAGATAGTCACTATCTTTGCATCATATTTTTTCATTAAAAATGAAGTATTTATTATTTAAACCAAAGTTATTAACTCCTGTTAACATTGATCTAGCATTTGCAATGAAAAACTGGTTTTCTGGCATTCAGAAATTTTTTTTAGTGTTAACCCCATTTCCCTGGCATTACAGGTCATATATGGTGTTTATATACATGACTGTTGGGTTAATTTAGAGATGGGAATGTGGGGTGGAGATTATTTTACTTCCTGTGCACTCTCAAAAAACCTGAATACTAATGTCATAAAAACCAGTGAAGATTAAAACTAGTGTAACATACAGTTACTACAGGCTCTGCAACATACTTGTATATTTATGTCTTATGAAGACAAGTAAATTTTGAAACTAGTGCAGTAAACAGTCATTCAGGGGTTATGCTTGCATATATCACGAAAGTTGAGTCACATTATTTCAAAATGCAATTTTTTTATGCCATGGTTTTTAATCATGTGAGGAATTTTCATTTTCTTCTTAGATACCTGGATGTTATTATTGAATGATATGAAGGAGCTTATGTCCATCATTTCTGACTTTCTTTAATTGCAGAATATGTACTTGAATTTTGGAGAAATTGGCACAAACATAAAAGAACTCATGGAGGACTTTCAGAGTAAATCCCAAAGTCATGCAAAAGTGGAATCAATATCTGATATGAAGGTTAGTTTTGTATGTATATTGCAGGGATGTTAAGCCTTGATATTGGTCCATTCTGGTACAGGGTGACAAAATTAGCACCTTGAAAAGTCCCAGTAAGGGCCAGTATCTGTGTTTGTATACAGAACATGAGATGCCTTACCATCCCAAAATGGGTCAACATCTATTTCCCCAATCATGATAATATTAGGAATATAATCCTACTACCTTGTGAATTTAGCCCTACTAAAAGACAAAAATCAGCTTTTCCTATTTCATATATTGACAAAGGGCAATAACTCTTGCCCATTATCTCCCCTTTCCACTGCCTTGAGTCGCTAGTTTTTAAGCTTTGCTGCAGCACTGAAAACATTATACCTTCAAGAATCCAAACTATCTTAATGTCAAAATTGGACCATTTATTCTGTGAGATACTGAATGAGTTTAATTTCCAGCATTTCACAGTATCAATTAAAGGAGTTAGATCTTCAATATTGTTTTAAAAAGTTATTGCCCCAGATTGCCAATTTCATTTTTTAAAATCTTGTTGAGCAAATTGTATTGATATTTGCATTTGTGATGCACCTATTGAAAATAGCTTAAGTTAACTAGGTCTAGCCATTGTAGAAAAACTTTTGGGTAGATTGTATAAACCAAAGAAATTAAGTCATTCTAGTTTATAACTTTGTTCACAAAGATGTAGACATTTTTGTAACAGTTATAAAAAGATGGTGGCTAAACACATCTTTCCATGTGAAGAAAACAGTGCCCAAATATGTGTCATTATAAATCATAATTATATGATAGTTAAAGCCCAGACAAAATGCTTATTATATCATATGTTGCTCTCTATCCATCTGTTACTTATTTTATTATATCAGGAGTTATTTATATTGCTGTAAATGTTTACAAAAATATGTGAAATAGGCAGTTTTAGAGATGATAACCTTTAAGCTGTAACAGGTTATGACATAAGTATGTGTTTTCCTGTTAAAGTTTTTCATTCTCTGATGAATAGACAAGAAGTTGGTCAAAGTCAGTATATTCATTATCTACTTATTTGTCAGTCAGGCAGTGGGATTTTCCTAATCAAATCCAGCAGCCAAAATTCAGGATCTACGTTAGGAAGTCTCTGCCTTCCAGAAACTCAACAGAGCTGTGTGTGTAGAATTGAATGATTTATATTTCTTAAAGACTAGCTAGGCTACCAATACACAAAACTGATGGTCATGCCCAGACAATATTGATGTTTATTGTTTCTTTTACCAATGTTCCTAACACTCTTAGCATAATAATATCATTGTTCCACTCACGCATAATATTATTGGGGTCCCGAAAGCCGAGTGGTCTAAAGCGCTGTCCATTATGGATCACTACCATCTCACCTCTGTCTGCGTGGGTTCGAGTCTAGGATTAGGCGAATGTGGATATGTGAGAAAGCTTGCCAGTAGCTTCTCACGGGTCAGTGGTTCTTTCCGGTGATTTCCAGGTTTCTTCCTCCACCATTAATACTGGCTGCCATGTATAGCCTATCATCTGCTGAAAAATGGCATTAAGCCCCACAACCACAACAACAACAACCGTGAAGATAAAATATTCTGGTGATTTCTTTGTAGATACAAACCTCCATTTCACATGTTTTTTTTTTGTTTTTGTGTGATATATATAACAGTAATTTTATCACATAAAAGCTACCTTTTTTGTGTACTACTCGAACATATTGCACAACAGATTGATATTAGAAGTATATCCAAAATGCTTCATTTCACTTTGAAGCTTAATGGCATTGCTGTGGTTTGAACTATGGTTTAGTTTGGTGTTCAGTGTCCTAGCAACACTTTGAAGGTCAAATCATGACATGGTAAGTTGGGTTAAGTATATATCCAGAAAAGCTTTATGGTAGTTAGTCCAGACTAATCCAATGCTTAGAATCGAACTCACATCCATTTGATGACATATCTAATAACTTATCCATTGAGCTAGTTCCAAATAAACTATTTACATTGTTTAGGTTTGGTATTCCGATAACTTTATCTCTGAATGATTTTTGTACTATTTGAGCTTTGTTCATATCTCCATCAATATGAGAGATCATAGTTCACCAATTTATCAATGTTGGTATATTTCAAATGTATAGCAATTAGTTTTGGTTTGTGGATACATCTTATAAAGAGTTACTTGGCAATATTAAAGTCATGTTTTAATGACTTGTGTACTTTTAGAGATATGATTTTAGCACCATATGTGTTATAGCTCCCGTTACACCTAGTCATGAAAATTGGTATACGAATGCACCTAAGAAGACTAACAAGACCAGGTCAAAACTGGTCAATATCACAGTTTATTGACATCTCAGTGGTTTATTGACATCTCAGTGGTTTATTCATAACACCTTCATACTTTTGACTTTCACTTACACTCATTGATATGGCATATTGAGAGATCATTGGAGAAGTAATAAATCTGCACCCTAAAGATGACACTGTGACCTATTTTTCTGGATTGATCAACTTTGTCACAAAAAGGATTGGTTTTATATATTTATTTTTGGTGGTTTTAATGGCAATTTTAGAACATCATTGGTTATATCATTCCAAGGAAATAGGAGGAGCTAAGGCCTTGGATGTATACTGAACCTGTGATACTTGGATTGCAAGTCCGAATGCTTTACCAAAGTAGATAAAACAGCACTGCACAACATGGATTTAGCTGTATCTTAAAGATTAGAAGCTACACATATACATTCATCAAACTTTCTTTATAGACTCTAAAAATGCTTAATACAAGTACAAAAAGTTGGTCACTGTGACCTTTGTCACTTAAAGTACATTTTCAGCTTGGATCTCCTAACAGTGTTTTTCCAACACTTGTCATATTTTGAATATAGGTACATTTCTGCAGTGCAATGCTGCCTTCAAAAAAGGTCAATGTAATCTAATTTTGTCTACACTTTATTGACTTCATTATTTATTTTAATATGCATCTTTCATGCTGTTAGTTTTACAGTCTACTTTCTATGTTGGTCAAGCTGTTCATTGCAGCAGAGAAACATGGTCATTAGGTACAAAAATATGCCATTGCTATTTAGTTTTGGCAGGTAGGAAACATTTGAACTTCTTTACAATTAATCCTTACATTTGACATTAATGTCTTTCAGACTTTATTATCCAAAGTGACTCATTACTTCAGGTAACCTATATTTCCTACTCCTGCTCAGAATTATACCTGCCTAGTTTTCAGACAAAAGTGATAATGGCAGGTGATTGTTGGTTTTAGTAGATATTGAAAGTTAAAACAAATTTACAGAAAATTAAAGGAAAGAATTGCTCAGATTGACTAATTGGTATCAGAATGTTTAGGTATGGTCAGTTTTGGTTTCATGTTATCATGTTTGTCTGTCTGTCTATGTTAAGATTGTTTTAAGAGTTTGATTTTTAGCCTTCTGCATGATCATTTAGAGAAGATATGAGTTGTGGACCTGACTTCCTAACTTTCATTTTCACAACACAATTTTATCAGGGATTGTTGAATTTAGCCAAATTTGCCATGCAGCTTTAAACTTTTGAAACCTTGACTGAGTTGGATTTATTGCATCCAAAGACACCGTTTTTACAGGACCCTGATTGCCCGTCCTCATTGTTAATTTGACCAAATTTTGTATGCAGCTTTGTATCAATGTGACCTTGAATAAGTTGTTTTTATTACACCATTTATGGGAGTTTTGTTCCCTTATTGCCTGTTCTCTTCTTTGGTTTTAATGATAAAGCTTTACCAGGGTTTATAAGATTTCAACCAGTGTTTACATTCACATTTATCTTGATCACATCATGCTTGCATTCAGTTTCCAGGGTTCCAGGAAATCTTCAACAGGAGTTATGTCCCTTGATTGTCCATCCTGACCTTGAGTTCTGCAGTGTTATTTTTCCAAGGTTTGTTGTATTTCAACCTTATTTGGCCTGCTGAATTATGTTGATGTATTCTTGAATGAAATACACAGCCAGCATTCAACAGCATCATTTACAGAAGTGATGGTTCCTGATTGTCAGGTTTGCTGCATCATTTTTTTTTCAAAAGAGTGTTGATTTTCAGCCAGATTTATCAGGCTTCTTTTTGTTAATGATATCTCAAATGAGCTGGCTTTCCAGTATTCAACATCATCTTCTAGAGGAGTTTTTACTCCTGAATGCCAGTTTTACATTTGGTTCCTAACACAAATTTCACTGTTGAAAAGGGAGTCACGAGTGGCTGAGTGGTCTAAAGCGCTCACCATTACAGATCACTGCCATCTCACCCATGTTTGCGTGGGTTTGAGTCTCAGGTTCGGCCAGTATATTTATGTGAGTAAGCTTGCCAGTAGCTTCTTGTGCTTCAGTGATTCTTTCTGGGGTTTTCCTATTTTATTCCTCTTCATTAATACTGGCTGCCATGTATAACAACTTGTGCTGAAAATGGCATCAAACCCTACAACAGCAACAACAACAACAACAACAATAACACTGTTGAAAGCCCAGCCTAAGTAAATGATGGTGGGTGGAGCCTTTTGCAATACACCAGATGCTTTTATAGGTCAAGTGAACAAAATAGAAAGCAGATTGCAAAGTGCTTATCAGCAATGAACATTGAGCAGTGCAGTGGTCACAGGATGATTTGATTGTACAGAATATATCATAATATTTATTTTTGGTAGTAATTAACAAAATAATGTAAAGATTTAGAAACACCAGTATATGTGTTTCGAAGAGAAGTTGATTTTTCAGTCTCGCGACATGGTTTATGTTATGTTTTAAATAATACAAACTTCATGAATATTTATTTGAGAAAATTTGGAAAGGCCTCTAAAATTCATTTCATTGCTGTAAATGGTATCATTAGAAAATTTCAATTTTTTGCGAGTCTACTAAATTCATGGAATATGTTGAAGTGCATGGACTCTGATACATGCTTTACATTAGTTCTACAAGAAGAGGAGTCAATTATCAGTTAAGATAATCTAAAAATAAAGATTATTAGAATTTAAATAATCCCAGTGTATTGCAGTTTTAATGGTCATTATGATTTTGGTAAAGTTGTATTTTAGGTATTTTATCATCTCTTAAATTGTTAAATTCAGTTAACCACAATAACACATATAACAAATAAAGAAGACAAAACTGTGCCACACCTTTAGGAACATTATCTTTTTACATTTTATAGGCTTTTATTGAGAATTATCCACAGTTCAAAAAAATGTCGGGAACAGTGTCAAAGCATGTAACAGTAGTGGGTGAGCTGTCACGATTGGTTGGAAAACAAAATCTTTTGGAAGTTTCTGAGGCTGAGCAAGAACTGGCATGTCAAGACGACCACTCTGCTTCACTACAGGTAACAATGCCATCATATTTAAAAAAAATTTTTTTAGCCTCATCTGAAATTATTAAGAATGGAAAAATTCTTTGTTTAGTAAATTTCTGTAAGATAATAATTTTGAAATGCAAGAAAATTTGTATGCTCAGAATCTTATGTCAACTATTATGTAGTAAAATTATTGTCTTTTTGTGTTACAATTATAGCAAGGGACAAATTTTTTGATTTTTCATGGAATTCACAGTGTAATCTTGTGTAATCACTTCTGTAATCAGACTTCAGCTTTCTGTTACAACCGTTTGAAATATGTTCATCTCATTTTTTCATTATGAGGTTGTTGTCAAATTTGTCACCTCTATCCAATTCCTTAGGAACATGAAAGTGAATGATTTACCAAAATATGGTCAAAGGTTAAGGTCCGTGTAACATGCTGATATGGCATGGAGTTGTATATTCTTCTAGTCTCATAAAGGTAATATAAATCTGACATAAATTAAAATCAGTGAAATGTCATTAATCTGGACTTGAAGATCAATGTTTGCAAAAGTATGGTCCAGATATGCCATGCTTCCTTTGATCCACATAAATGATCAGTAGTGATTAGATATAACATGAATGGTCATTTCGTATGAAATTTATTAACCAATTTAAATAATATCTATGTTTTTAAATAATTAGTAAGCTAATGATGAAATTATTCAACGAGGTTTATCGTTTCTTTTATACAATGAGAACAAAATTTAAGATTTTGTTTGCATAAATAAAAAAAAACTTTTTAGATTATAAACTCCAAAATGGTCTAGTGAAATGAGCATGTTGAACTGTACTAGACATTATTTCTTGCATTTTATGATGTCACATGACATTATGACTTGAGTTATTGGATTTAATATCAATTAAATCAAATTGCTGTCTTGAGGATACTACACTTCATAAAAATAATTATTTCTTTAAATATGCAGTATGTATTTATTATATCTTATTTTATCTTTAATATGCAGTATGTATTTATTATATCTTATTTTATCTTTAATATGCAGTATGTATTTTTTATATTATATTTTATCTTTAATATGCAGTATGTATTTATTATTTCTTATTTTATCTTTAATATGCAGAAAATTAAGTCCCTTCTGTCTAATGACAAAGTAACACAACTGGACATGTTGAGACTGGTGATGCTGTATGCACTACGTTATGAGAGTCACAGTAACAATGATGTATCTGGGCTTGTAGAAACACTGAAAAGGAAAGGAATCAGTGACAAACATAGAACAGTAAGTACAAAATAATGTCTTAGATTAATTGTTAACATTAATTTAAGCCCCCACAAGCTTTGTTATTTATTCATTATGAATAATGTAGGAAAGGGCAAGACATAAGTTGAGAGGGATCCTGCCATAATATGGTAGTTGGTTCCATAACTGCTGATTGAAGTATAATGAAAAGGGTTGAAATCCAATGATGTATTGGGATACATACAAATTACCAGCCAAACTTGTATAATTTTATGATTTGCCAATTCATATAACAATTAGAATTAAGATAGATACATGCCTGATGAAAATAATTGCTGTGTAAAAACATTCAAGTCCGTAAGCTATGTTTCTGAAACTCAACTGAATTCATTTTATCAGTTTTGAATGTTGTCAAGTAATCATGAACACCTTTGACAAATAAAAAGGAGCATTTACGTAACAATTTTATATTCAGATTTATGTTATAATGAAGGGCAGTATTGCAGTGACCTCATATATTTGGTTTGGTTGTTAGTTTCTGTTAGTTGTTTAGTCACTCTGAATACTGTTTAAAGATTCTTTGTAAAAATTTGAAACTCATGTACAGGTTGTTACCTATTTAATAGGTGAAAAAATGTTTATTTGAACCGCTGTTTAATTGTCATATGTTTGTGAAACTGTTACTTGCTCAGTCTTAAATATGTTTCAGTTCACACACTTGTATAAATTGAGACCAACTGCAAACTGCACAGACCCAGATCTGCCATTGCATAATGAGCTATCAGATCAAGTTCTCTTTGTAAGGAGTAATCATTGCAACAAACAACATAAACTCTAATATGGTGATGCATTATGTGATGGCAGATCAGGACGTGGAATCATATTTAAAGATTGTATTACAGTTTATTCTAGAGTTTCAGTCCTTTTAGTCCCTTTTTCATATTTCAGTCATGTACAGTAATTAAATTGTTTTGTATATGAGGCTATGGTTGAGTTTAAAAATGGTCATCATCTTATGTTTCAAGCTTAAATTTTTTGTATGGCATTATGACAATTCATTTTACTTACAATTTGATCATTCATTTGACTTGAAATTTGATTGATCAGGTCAGATCAAAATTTAAGAAGATATCTTTAATTATTCACATGCATTTGATTCATGAAAACTTACCTTTCCATCCATGCATATTATTGTGTGTATGCATAGTTTCATCCATTTTTTTTGTGTATTGGAGGTCTATGATAGCATGGTAACCTTTATTGCATGGTATTAAATTTTTACAACATTCTTGATGCCCTTGTGGGGATCACAAACTTTTAACACTGCTGAACTTTCTCAATTATGATGAACAAGAAACATCAGGAAGTTCCTCATGGGAATTATGGCCCCTTTTTGTCATAATCCATTTTCCTGCTGGTTTCAGATGGTGTCAGCCATTTTAGAATTTGGTGGACGGAAGGCAAGAGGAAGTGATCTGTTTGGCAGCCAGGACCCAGTAGCATTTACGAAGAAGTTATTTAAAGGACTTAAGGTAATTCAAGTTTAGCTGTGACTTACGGTATTTCATTTTTTCACTTTGACTTAGTCTTACAAAGTAAATTAATATTAATTTTGTTTGCGAAGAATTATCATTCATATGGAAACTTGTGAATTTAATCATTTTTTTTTGGATAAATTGAGCAAGAAAGCTTGAGATACAAAACAATAAATGACAACATTGCACATCACCATTGATTTTATTGGTTTGTTTTTATGCCTCCTGTATGGCAGCATGATAACATTTCTTTTGTTCTTGTGTGGGTGTCTGGGTTTGAAATTGTGTGCATGTCTGCAGACTGGTAAAAAGAAAAATTCTGTACATTTTAGTTCAGGAACCTGTTTGAATATTGTCCCATTCTTCTTGGAATGCTGAATGTAGCTACAGATCTTTTATATCTCATCTGCCTTTACATACACCTGTAGATAACCCATCTGGCACAATGTTATCCAGTTATGATCTCAACCAAAATCAAAGACTTACTGCTTCAATGGCCAGATTGGGAGCGGCTAGCTTTGGTTATACCATTAGAAGTGCCCCACAACTGGGAATCACAAATTTTACAGATGCCAGTTTATTGAGTTTGGGGGCACACTTGCTCTCATAATTTGTGAGTCGGCCACACATGGACACTGTAAGAGAAGGCTCTTTACATCACTCTTCTGGAAATGAAGGTCATTCTCAACGTTTCCTGCACTTTGGGTGGAGCATATTCAGAGACAGATGGTTCTGATAATACCTGACAGTTTGGTCATAGTGAACATCCTCTTCAGACAGGAGTTTGTGACAGAATTACAAGACCTTTGTGCTATAGTATGGAAGTACCTTCTTGTGTGTCCAGTACCTTATCAACATACAAGTCTGGCACATTCCAGGCAGGCTGAATGACTCATAATCAAGGAGAGGTTAGTTGCTTCATAAGGAACAATTTATCCATCTGTCCATCTTAAATTGAGTTAGCACTTTTTGGGGTCAGCAGATGCTAAACATATTCGGGATGGTAATATCTACATAATGTTTTCATTAAAAGGCATGTGTGATGTCTAGTTGTTCCTATATAGAAATGGTGCAGACCCAATACTGACACCATGACAGCCATCTTGAAATCTTATCACTACTCCTTCTAAATGAAAAGTCATATAGACATGGGGAAAAAAGACATCAGAGTAAATATAGTATGAAAAAGGCAGTTAGAATCCAAGCTGTGCAACAGTGTCAACATGAGCTTTCAGCTATGTGATAATTGAAATTTCATGTCTAATTTTTCTGTCAGCACTATCTGAACTGAGTTTCACTGAACTGATTGTTATGGCAGTAAGACATCTACTCCCTCCAATCCCATTTTCATATCCAGAGATGCTTCCAGGCACATAATTGCATGATTGACACAAAAGTTGTATGAATTTGCACACTTTGAAAGCAGTGATTTGCAATATCTTCTGCAAACTAGTTGAAAGTTGTGAATATGAAAATGTACTCTGTACAGTATATAGTTTTATTCAGCTGTGGCAGCATAAGTTAAGCTAGTAGAAATGCTAAAGCGCTTGTCGCAAAATGTATTTTTACCAAACTGTTTACACATCTGGTTTCTTTGGCTTGACATGAATGGTTGTTAAACTAAATTTGATTGGCACATTGGGCCCTGTAACAAACATTCTGTTGTAGTTTGAACCTTAGGGAAGTTTTACAAATGTGTGTTTATAATATGGGCTGTCTAAACGATCCCAGATGGCTGATTCCCAGCATGGTTCATCTGTAGAAGATGGTTTCATTTGGCAAATACTGGCTGATCATAGTGATGAAGGCAATTTATTTTTAATGTTAAGAAGCATATCAGATCACTGAAGCTGGGAAAGTGTTAATGTAGATTCCAGTCAGCTATTTAGAACCCCAAAATGGTGTTAAATTCCAGTCTGACATACATGCTTGATGGACAAAAACAAACAGCAAGCTGGTCAACCCCTCATTTTGGCAGTATTTTGAAATTAAATGTTGAAATGGCAGACAAACAGTTTAAAAGTTGAGCAATTTTTGTTTATATTGCATAATTAATGCCCCGAGAGGCATTGCATTTTTCAAAATGGGGTGCGTTTATTAGAGCACAATATTGAATGTTAAAGTTGTTCTTTTGATGTACTCTTATAATGACCACATGTACATATGGGGGTCTTTCTGCCACTGAATTTAGTCATTGTAAAAAAAATAAGCATGTTTAAAATAATTATTTGATCAACACATTTTCCCACTCAGCAGCTGGTTGAAGTAGGCCTGTTAAGTCCTTGAAACCCCCCCCAGCTCTTGTATCATGCTCAACACAACATGTGTGCCTGCGACTTAAGTAATTTATACATTGCTGTATACATTGTAACAATGTGATCAACTGAGACTGCTGCAGCATTTTGTTGTAATCATGAATCTGAAGCAGATGAATACTGAAAATACTTAGACTGCATCATTTAAATTGTCTGATCTTAAAAGAGGAAAGGAAATTCATTAGGGAATATACAGTATGTCAGATCCACTTTTCTGATAACTGTTAGATTTTAACACAGTCCAGACTTGACACTACAAGTAAATGTTTAAAATAAACAGCATAAATTGTGCAGTATACCATATTAGGGATTAAATATCATAATATGGAATGAATAATTAACTAGCTTTACTAGATGAACAAGCAAATTAAATGAATGTAAAGAACATACAGCGCAATCATCCAAAGATTCATCTTGATCTGAATTAAAATGTCCCAAAACTTAGAGTATATTTTTAAAAATGTTTAGACTAATTTGAGGGTGTCCAACTTTTACATTATCCCAAAATATATGGTATAGTTTTAAAAATGTTTAGACTAATTTAAGGGTGTCCAACTTTTACATTGTCCCAAAATATATGGTAAATATGGTATTACCAATTGTTTTTCAGGGTGTGGAAAATGTTTACACTCAGCACAAGCCCCTGTTACACAGCATTTTGGATCAGCTGATAAAGGGGAAATTGAAGGAGGCAGCCTATCCATACCTTGGGACTAGTCAGCTAAAAGACAGGTAGCTTGCAGTCCAGAGATCTTAACCATTTTCTATTTTGCAAATTTATAATGAATTAGTGAAAATTTGGCATTCGAGTTTATATAGACAAAATTCTGAAGAAGAAAAAATTTGTTTTGTGATAAAATTTTGAAAAGAAATTTTATATGGGGACACAACTAGTAAAAAGTGTACATCAGAACCAATACAAGAAACCAGTCAGCTAAACTGAATTGGTGAACAAGAAAACTGGAGAAAAGCTGCTTAAAAAATTTGTTTTCATTCATAATACAAATGAAGTTTACATATGTAATAGCATGGGAAAAGTTTCTAAACTAATGGGAAAGTTATCACTGTTGTGTGAATTATAGTTTGGAAACTTTTTCATTCACTACAGTGATCAATTGGTAGCTTCAGAATGAACCAGTGCATGATGGGTAAAAGGAACAAAATTTTTGCACCTCTCTTTTAAAGATGGAGGTCGATAGTTATAAGTGGTCTCATGACCGCTGGAAATATAATGCATTTCATTGAACACTTACACCTGGGGCCATGGATGGTTGAGTGATCCAAGGCAATCTCCTTTATGGATCACTCATTTCTTACCCATTTCTGCATGGATTCGGGTCTTGACTCAGCCTGTGGCCAGTGTATATACGTGAGAAAGCTTGCCAGTAGCTTCCAATGGGTAGGTGAAGTAGGTCACAGTGATCATATTATTTTGGCCAAACCCGAGATTCGAACCCAAGCAGACAGAGTTGAGATGGCAATGAACCGTAACTCTGAGTGCTTTAGACAAGCCATAAGCTTTGTAAATCAGCCTAAAGGTTTGGAAGTATTGTTACTGTCAAGGAATTGGAGATAGTATATTGTCAATGAAGTGACTTGGGAAATATAGTAAATGCTGCATGTGTTGTAATACATCGGTACAGTATATGTGGGGTTTTTTTTTCAGACCACAAGAAATTATAGTGTTCTACATTGGAGGAACCACATATGAGGAGTCACTATCTGTGCTTCAGCTGGTTAAGTCTAGTCCAGGTGTCAGGATTATCCTGGGAGGGACATCAGTCCATAATTTGAAAAGGTATGTTTTTATTTGTCTATAATTTCAAATATCAGATTCCTTTTATTTGACTTTCAAGGCTGCTAGGCATAAGCCAAGAAATTGTTCCATAAACATTGTACAGTAAAATTTGTCTTGAAAGACCTGCAAGACTCAATAACCTGTTTTGAGAGAAAGTCATGCTGCATGAATTAATTTGTTATATGATCAGTGATAAGGAACCACCTATTTTAAAAGACAACTTTGTAAGCAGAGTGATTGTGTTGAATTCAATAATTTTAATTGGTATGATCACATATGGCAAATATTTTTTCTGCTTCTTGGTTTAGAAAATAAAATAATTTGGAAAGACCTGACATTTAAATTCAAATTGCCACAAATTCCATCTCTGCTCACCAGTTCGCAAGTTTCTTGAGATGCTTAAAAGCTGCTTCTGCGACATCCATGATTTCATTTAGTCAATGAAAGCATGTATTGGTATGAACTTCTGAACCTTTGCAATAGCTTTTCCAACAGATCCAGAAAAGAGTAACAAATCAGCAAGTTATTTTCTTTCAGTTTACATTATATTACCAGTCTGTCTGCATTCCATTTGAATTTCATTTTCATTCTATTGATATTTATATTTTATCTGTTACATCATCATTATTCAAGTGTGGTGTCAAGAATTCATTTAGATTTTGCATTTATTGCTTCTGTTTATTGTTTGCTCACATTTTGCTTCCTTTAGAAGGAAATGGAAATGCATTTATGGAGTATGGTTTTTCATTTTAAAGAATGCTTAAAGGAGTCAAGTAAAAGCTGTATATCTACATTGACCTTCTAAAAGTATTTTAATGTAACAGCAAATGCATAAACAAGAGAGTATTGAACTTATAACTTCAGTTGCAGTAAGAGTACAAATTTAGTTGTAGAGTATTTGTTAGCAATTGTATTTCTTCATTTGATTTAAATGAAAATTGCATAACCACAAGTGATGATATCATCTCTTCAATGTATTATGTCTGCTGTGACAAGAACAATTTCACAGTTTGTAAGAGATGAAAAGTTCTCATTGTAATGAATCTGATCCTAAATCATCATGGAGAATAGTTTTAGACCTTGGTAATTTAGCAACATCTTGAAAATAACTTATGAAATCCAATTGTGAAATACATTTTGGGTACTTTCCATTTTAATTTTTAATTTATTTATCATTTATTCATTGTTCTTTGTTTTGCATTTGAACTCTACATTTTCCCTGGGTGTCATTTGTCTCTTTATCTGTTAGAAGCCTATTTGTGGCTGCCAGCAAGCCTTTCCCATCTGTCATTGGATTAACAATAAGAGGTTAGTGTTAGGACTGGTTGGGTTGGTGTCAGGATAATGTGGCTGGATAGGATGTGATGTTACATGCAAGATGCCCTAGTGATAGACATCACAATAAACTGCCTTACTGCAGACATGTTGGCATTATGACTGAACATTTTTTAATGCTATGTAAAAAATCCAAATCACAAACACACACTCTTAGTCATCAGATGGCTACTTTATATGCTCGCTTGTAAGTTGAGTCAGATGCGAACAACATGCTAAAAAGATGTAAGAGGTGGTCAGTCATATGGAAATATAACATGTCATCTAAACAATGTTGCAGATTCAGTTGTGTAAATATTTTCATTTACCATTGTGTATATTCTGGGCAAATGTACAATTGAAGATATGTCTTTTTGAGCAATAAGCTTGATAGGGGTATGCTAGTGGTAATTTCTTTAATCCATGAAAATAGGTTGGTCCTGGGTAAAAATGTTATACTTATTTAAGAAAGACAGAGGGACTACTTTTTATGTTAACCTGGCTGTCAGCTGAATTCATCCCTACCTTGTCCTTTTTTATGCTTCCAAAACTCCAGGTAGAATACAAAGCTTACACTTAAACTTTGTATTTTTGTTTGCAGCTTTTTGGAAGAGATCTCTACAGCTCATCAAGGACACACTCCCAGTCAAATCAGTAGTAGAAGATGATTCTGTGATTATAAAACAGGTGCTTATTATTGTCAGACTCCATTCATTGGCTGGATAGAGTCTGGTCTGTAGAAATATTAGGCCATGAAAAAAATGTGCAATCATTAGAAGCAGTGAGAGATTGATGGAGGCATACAGAGTGAAAAGATGATGAAATTATGAACTCATATATGTTTACTTGTTATGGTTTGATATGCATATTAGCAACAATATTGCACTGCTGTCACCAGATACATGTACATGTAGTACACATATTTCCTGCATATTCAAACCGGTTTATGTGTGAAGTTATGTTGCAATCAACTATTGATTTATATGTGAAGTTTCTTTAATTGAATGTTAATTTTTGTGTGCTTCTACTACATGTATAGAGTGGGCATATAGTTTTATTCAAGTATGACTATTCCATTCCATTCCATTGCATCACATACCATCGTCTTATGTTCATTGCAAATATATTTCCGCTCAGTACCTATTTATGGGTTAAATGGGTTTTAAAAAAAATTAACTTGAAGGTTTTCTATTGTGAAGATATATGTTAATTTTCCCTATTTTCTGATTCAATATTATGAAGTTGTGGCCTCCTGTTTGATTGAGATTTTTGCATCTTAATTTTCATTGTTGTAAATTGTGAATGATTTTTATAGATCAGAATAAAATTGATGTGAGGCCTAATATTAAAGATATCTTAAAAATGTTTGAGGTTTAATATTTTCTAGCAAAACTTAATGGTTTATGGCCCATTTGACTTAAAACTTTGCCTATAAATCAAATGATATTGGACACAATTTAGTACAGGAACAATACTTTTTCAGTCTCAGTCGTAATTTTGTTGGTTTATCACAAATATGTTTACTTCTGCATAGCATGTTAGAAAAGAAAGAGATCATCAGTTGCATTTGCTTGAAGTGTTAGATTATTTTTTTTTATTGTTATTGCCAGTATTAAAGGTGACAGAAAATGCTGATGAATAGCCTGGTTTAAATATATAAATCGGGGAGAAGATTCTTCATATAAACATTATGGTCCATTTTGTCAGGAATAGGAACTCTGTTGGCTTAGAAGATTTGAAAATAACAATCAAATGCTTTTTAAGTTTTCCAAAACTTCAGCACAGACCTCAAGTTGTATTAAATAAATTTTGAGTTGGTAAATGTACCGATGTTGATATTTTGTAATTTAATCCGCATAGCATGTCAATGGATTTGGCGTACGAGGTGATGTTATCCATGTCTATGTATCAAGTTCTATCCATCCCATCTTATCTCATTCTGCCTGTCACAAATTTAATTTCTGCTTAATAACTTTTGTTTGATTTATGGATTAAAGCCAGATCTTGTGTGAGGCTTTATACAAAGAACAATGCTCATTTTAGACTACATTCTGACACCAAATTGATGAAATAATGTTTTCTCCAACTTAGAACTTTGCCTTTTTATGTTGAACCATGCTTTTTCCATTGAGGGGTATGGTGTACCAACACATTCATATTTTTACACATAGGTTACTTGCATTTGTTTTTGGTCCAGATTTTTTGTGAATTATCTATAAATTTTCTTAAAATTAGGTTATTTTCAAGGATACATGGTTATAAACTTAGAAGCATGAAATTTTTCTAATGTGATCAGTATAATGATGACAATTTTCCTAATGCATTATTTTTATTATTATTATTATTATTATTATTATTATTATTATTATTATTATTATTATTATTATTATTATTATAAGTTTACACAGCATTTAGTCAAGGCCAGTCTTAATTACAATAAAACTGGCTCTTTTTCCATTGGATTATCTCACAGCCTGTTACAATATAAATCTAGTGAAAATGTGTATCAATAGGGATTTGATAAATAATGTATTTCTGTTTCAGTCTGCTGGGAACCCATTTGTCGTCAGAGTTTACAGTTGTGTTTTTGAAATAATATAATTTGAGAGGAATTGTTTATTTTAAATATTCTTTGGAATTATGAAATTGGTCATTGACTCTTGAATTAATGCATTACTTTGGGATTTTGTGAACTCATTCAAAAACATTCTGATTTGTTACATTGTGTTATATCAGGAAATTCAAGGCTATTGGAGTTCATTTAGAACATTCTGTACATTTGGATTTTTTAAATGATATTTAGGATTGTTTGGAAATTGATTCACAATAAAAAAGTGTCTATTGAATTTTGACATTAAATTGTAGGGAAATAAATTGCATGTTGATTGTAATTAAATTGTAGGGTTTCACTCTCTGTTATTTATTTTAAGATCTTGTGTCAGAACAACCAGCAAATGTTGATAACTGTTACATCATGGGTTCTCAGCTTCTTTTTTGCAAACTTCAGATAAAGCAGAGTTTATCAAAAAAAAGTACCTTTCTGAAGTGTCCAAAGAGTAGTTTTTTCACAATCCTTCAACCTGTTGTAAAATAGAACAAAGGACTAGTGTTGGGAATTCATGTAATTTGGTTGGTTAATCAGTTCTTATCAAGCATCACTTTTTATTAGTTAACAATTTTTTTTATGTTTCATACAAAATTTGTCACATTATTGTTTTTTTTTGTTTCCTTTTAGCTATGTTTGCTAATTTCCAAGAAAGCAAGATGTTATTTTACTTGTTAGCATTGTTTTTATCCTTAAAATGTTGTGAAATGTTCAAGATTATATGCATACAATACTATAATTATTTGTAATTGATTATGGAAAATTGTAACCAAATGCTAGGTCATTAGACTCAATAGACTAATCTTCAGTTATCACACTGTCCCAAAGGATCCCTCATTTATTATTGCAACACCCTGCTGATGCACCACTAATTTTCTGTACTAACCATTCCACTACAAAATATGTTTGAATACCTTCACATCATCATCTGTTTTACATTCCATGTTGAACTATATTCCTAATTTAATATTGTACTTTGTATTAATGTGATTAAATATGTGTATGTAATACAGTGTAGTACACCCTGATTTATTCTGTATGGAGAGACAAAAAATTGATTCAGACAATGAGTAAGGTGTGTATTGATTACTTGCCAGGTATGTTGCATCAGGGAACATATATAGGTGGGATATAGGTGTCATTGTGTCCATTTATGCATGGATGCTTGTCTTATTCATCCATTCAACCTTCTTAGTCTGTCCAAATCATGACTAGGCTAATAATCTGCCACCAACACTCTGTCAATATCTGTGCATTAAATATGTCATACATTATTTTTGAATCCCCATAAAGGAGATTTTAGCTCTATTAGTCACTGGCAAGAAGAGTTTATTGGATGTTTTTTTTCCCCACTATTGCTGCTCTGCTTAAACAACCTGGAAAATTGCCATGCAACTTTACACACATGTTCAACCCATGGTCTAGTTGGTCTTAAATGAAAATGTTGCCAATCTGAACAAAATTCTTATGATGACTAGGCTGTGCTGATTGTAAATAGTGGTAGTCTAATTTCAGATATGGCTGCCACAGCATCCCTCTTGAAAATATTATTATTGCTACTACATCAGAACTGAAAGTGACATTGACATAAAATTTTAACCAGAAGGCATCTTATGATGTCCACTTCATTGTAGATAAGTAATTGTGCCAATCTAATGTCTAATATGGCCACCATAATGTCCAACCTGAAAATCTTAGTAATTGCTAGTCCTCTATGTGGAATAATCATATCAAGATGGGCTTATTATGTTTAGTTGGTCCTTAATGAAAATTTTATTATGATATCCAGTATATGCCCCACAGCAGCCATTTTGAAAATTGTAATCACTACTCCTCTTGAACAAAATGTCATATAGACATAAGGTATTTACAAGAAGACATCTTATGACACCCACTTACTCCCAAATGAAACTGGTGTAACTAGCATCTCCAATATGCTGCCATCTTTAGAATCTTGTTATTTGTTACTCCTTCTGATTGGATGGTTGTATCAGCTTGGAGATTTTACTTAAAGACTTATTTTTGATATTTTATTGGTCCTAAATAAAATCTTTGCTGCTGAAGAAGCCAGAAAATCTTGTTCTCACTGCTTCTCTAGAATGAATGATCATATCAGCATGGGGTTTTCACTGAAAGACTTATGATGTTGTCTAGTTAGTTTTTTTAAAATGAAAATGTTGCAAAAGTCTAACCTCCAATATGGTCACCATAATGGTTGTCTGTAAATGTTATTATTATTTCTTGTAGATTACTCATATCCGCATTGTGCTTTCATTACAAGATTTCTTATGATGTCTAGGCAGTCTTAAATGGTGGGCATCTGATATCCAATATGGCCACCATGACTTCCATCTTGAAAATCTTGTTATTGTTACTTCTCCAAAATGGAGACTCACATCAGCATGGGTTTTTCACCAAAAGACTTCATACAATGTTTTGTTGGTTCTAAATTAAAATGGGCATGACCTGTCATTCATTATGGCCTCCACGTCAGCTAATTTAAAAGACACATTATTACCAGAAAATATCAGTACTTGTTTGAACACTGAGTAGTTAAAAGGAAGAAATCATCATATCTTGAATTCCTGAGATTCTTATTGCCCAGTAGAGCATCAGTTACTTTGAGGGACTTTTTTCTTTAGCAGACAATAAACCAAATCTCTTAATGTAGGTAGCACACCTACTGAATGAATATTCAAGATTAAAGCCGATTTTTGCACAGATTTGTTTTGAACAAATAATTATGAAAGATAGTCAGCTTTTTTGTTTTGCTTGCGTGAAATTGTTACCATTTATCTATTGATCATCAGATTCAGCTTTTAGTCACAATGTTTATAGATTTATTTCTCTGTGATATTCTAACTTTGTTTCCATGTGTGTCATAAAGTGTTGCCTTTAAGTCTGATATGATCATTAATCTGTAATGTTTATCTAGTTTTATATGCACATCATGGGACAGAGTATTATGTTACAATAGTGTCTGTGCATCGGTTTCGATCTACTTTTCCATACAATAACTAGTATAAAGTTACCAAACTATATGGATGCCATGTCTATGGTATGTAAAGGAAGCCTGTTGATCATGTCAGTTTCAAAAGATCAAAAGTAGGTCACTGTGACTGAAAATGAAAAATAACATTTGCATAATAACTTTAGTTCTAGACCATTGTCCTTGACAAATGTTTGTTTATGGCTTGCAGATAGGTATGAATGGGGCCTGTTGATTTTATGGAAAAAAAGCCAAAGGTGAAGGTAATAGTGGATCAAGGAAAAATTGGGGTTTTGCAGAATAACTTTTGTTTGATGGTAAGTTCCTGGACCACAATTTGTGGATGGTTTGCACTTGGTGTAATAGAGAAACATATAGAGAAATTGGTCTTAAGGTCACAATCATGGTAAGGCTAATGAAAAGAATAATGGTTTCTGCACAGTAAGTTAGTTCAAGACCACATATCTTTACCATTGGTCACCAGAGTAAATCATACCCCACTAGTGCCAACATGGAGGTCTATTAAACATCAGGAAGGCATATAATGTGCTGTTAAATGTACTCATTGTTGAACCAACTATGAAGTCATATTTTATATCTGTTGATATTTTCTGCTTAATGATTTTGTTGAGCAGTTGTGAAAGTTTATGTTAATATGTTAGGTTCTTTTCAGCAATAAAGTATTTTGTAGTGTTTGAATGTATTCACAGTCCTGCATTCTTAGGGTCTTTCATACATTTAAAAATCTTCAAAAAGGCTCACAACTTTTTTTAAAAAAATTAGCTAGTGAAGATTTTGTTATTAGATAATAGACAAAGGTAAGTTTAAATAAGAAGTGGGAGTTTAGATGATAAAGAAATAAAACAATTATCTACAGAAATTTTGGGTTACAAACAATGATTGAAAATAGCTTTTCTACATGGAATTTGCTAAGAGATAACTTGTTAAAACTGAAACTCAACTGAGATTAATAAATTTGACGAGAAAAATAAAGTGAAAATAATTTCAGGACACCAAATGGTATCTGATACTTCACCAGATTTTCATCATATAAGTTGGGATTACTTGTGTCAGCACAGAGGTCTAGTTTGATGACATTTAGTTATTATATGCTCATTTTCTTTTCTCCATAAATTGTACATTGTCAGAATCTTGTAATATTTTTGTTACCAAATGGCTTTACATTGCACGACACATGTGGCTAAAAATAGTATCGCATATTAGGAACTACTATAATTGTAAACAATATATGCTCATTTAGCAGGGGCTTTAGTTTATTAGTAGATGTTGCTTCTGTTTTAAAGCAGAGATGACATAGCTAACAATTTGGATGAATTTGCTTTCAAGCAAGCACACAAATTATTGTGCTATTTGCAGTGTCCGCAACAAATTTGAGAGACACAGTATTGAAATACCATTCTAGTCATTTGGGAAAATTTTTTGTAACTTCTCAAAAATGGAATGGCTAAGAGTGTGCTTTCTGTTGTTTATAACAAAGCATAGAAAAGCATATTGAGGCCAAGGTGCTATTGTATCTCTATCAGAGACATACCATAAGTGAAAATACTAAATTAGGAAAAAATGATATTGAAGGTTTTGGTAGAGAAATAAGGACCTTGGAGCCAAAAAGCCAAGACGGTGAAGAATTCTTGTTTCTGCAGGCTGAATGGGGGATGGTCACACATGAGTTGTAGTTTTGATACAATCTTTCAGATTTAGGCTAGAAATAGAAGCCATACTCTTCATGTACTTAGCTGGGTCTCTACAAAGAGGATGCAAATGACAAGGAACAAATATGATTTTTTAGCTGGTAATAAAAATGGCAGAAAATATACTTATATTGTTGGATCTTAAATTTCCTCAAAATGTAGATTTTTAGTTTAGCAGATCCAATTACATGAGCTATGTCATTGATTCTCTTACATGATTATACACTGAAATTGTAATTTTGACAATATTTCTAACTGCAATCACATTCTCTTTACTGCACTCAAAATCAAATGAATGTGGTATTCCATTGTGCCTTTTTGATAATTGCAATTGAAAGAATTCATATTTTTTCCAAATTATGATTCCAAACAATCAGAGACAAAACAGAAAAACTCATGTAGCTCATCAAGGTGCATTCCTCCCTGCTCAAAACACACATACTTCATGCAGAATTTACACAGCTAATAAACCCAGTACATCACAAGCAAACAAGCAGAATTGACTGAAAAGCCTCCAAATCCATCCATTCCAGAGCAACTGGAAAAGCTGTTGCAGTACATGTTGATTCACAATATGACTAAATTTTAATTTTAAGGAGATCAAACTGACAATTTTTCTTTTTGAAAGTTATGTTGAGAGTGTTCCTAGGTTATTGGGTGGTGCTATGTTGCTATGTGTGCATTAATATTGTTACTGTGTACTGGTGAATAAATGGTTGTATATTTATTTTGGAATACTACATAAATTCAGTTACTGTTTCTTGTTGTGCATTCTTTTTATTATTAATCCTTAGGTAGAAAAACAAAATGAGTATATAATCAAAAGGTTATTGCTTTTTTATGGGAAAATATCAATGCATGTTTTTTCGGATTAATACTGCACTCTAAGGTTGTGCAGTATTACTCAGAAATACTTGCTCTTAATTTTCCATACAAATATAACCATTAAATATATCAGTTTCCCTGCACTCTGCAATGTTGACATCTACTTATAAAAGATAACAGAATACAAATGTGAAAATGGCAAAGATTGTGCAAAGAACAATATATAAAAATGTTTAATAAATAGATACATATAACTTGTTTTGTTATTGATGCATTCATGTTTATTATCTTAACAGTTTTAGAATGTAAATGTTAACTGGCCATATATAACCAGCATTGTATATGATATGTCATTCATTCAGTCATGTACATATGTGATACAACATTAAATGAACATCTGAAAACTCTAATTTTAGCAATAGCTGCTTATTTTATGATACAGTCTTTCAGGCAATACAAATGAAACAGTACAGTTAAAAATGTCATAAATGATAAATTTGGGATTCTTCCATGATTTTGGCTATTTTTATGTACTGTGTTATTTCATTCTTTGGATGGCATCTTCAACATTTTTTGGACCTATTTCTTTTTCACTTTAACAGTAACATCTTAAGGTTTTGTAAAGTGTAGCCATCTTTGGTAGAAGTTAATAGATGGAACACAGTAATTTTGGCCAACCAGCTGATAGCATAAGTTCCAACACCATTTTGGTTTCTGCAGAATAACACGAGTTGTTCACCAGCTACAGTTACCAACCTTTATAGACGAGTTGCAACAGGAGTGAGGAAGAAACTATCAATTTCAGGATTAAAGGTCAATTACTGCTAAAAGAAAAATAGTTTTTGCACATAAACTCATGTTTTCACCATCAACAGTTTCTAAAGTTTGTGGATGAATTGCATTAGGGATCCAGAAGAATCCTATCAGTTTTGGGATAATTGTAAGAATAAAAATGTTTTATGCACAATACTTTTGGTCTTTGTAACATATCTGGAACAGGCTTTGTTAATGGCTTGCACTTAGAGCAAGGATGAATTTTTTGCTCTCAAGTGTCATAGATCATCATCCACAGTCTTACCAACTGTACGCTGATGACACCCAAATATACGAATCTAGCCACCCAAATGAAGTTGAAGTTACCATCCAAGGTTTAGAGAAGCGCATTTCAGATGTGAAATTATGAACGACATGTAACAAGCTGCAGATGAATGATGATAAAACTGAAGCCATTCTGATTACGACACAAGGAATTTCTCATTCACATCTTTACCTCAGACAATAAATATCAACAGCATCAATATTATATTCATACAGTCAGTATGAAACCTAGGTATTACTCTTGACAGTACTCTATCATTGCACTTACATGTCATGAACATATGCAAGGCTGCATATCTTGAGCTGAGATGCATCAGCTACAATCGCAAGTATCTTTCAGTTGATGCCACTGTTGATGTGTATTCCTTAGTACTTTCACAGCTGGACTATTGTAACTCAATTCTGTCAGGTTCATCTCAATATCTACACAGCTGCTTGGATCATCCTTAGAGTACCACAATCAGCATACCAATGCCCTGATCTGTACCCTACACTGGCTATCCATTTAATCCAGAATCAGACACAAAATTTGTTCCCTTTGCTACATTTCACTGATGGGCTCCAGTCTAACATACCTATCTGACCTCAGCCATGTGTACACATCGGTTATGATTCTCTTCTAAGACTCGAACACTCATTAATCCCATTCCTAGCAACATGTAACGAATTACCTACTGAACTTAAATACAAAGACACAGTGATCTTATTCAAAAGCGCTCTTAAAACTCACCTATTTTTGCAAGAACAGACTTAAAAATCCAATAATGTTTCCTTGCCTTAAATATTTCCAGCATGTTTTCTGTTTTCTAATTTCATGGTGTTTGTTTTTTTGTAATCATTTCCTTATGTGTTGTCCATTTTTGTAAAGTGCTTAGAGCTTCTAAAGATTAGGCGCTATACAAAGTCTTCATTGTTTTTATTATTATTATTATTATTATTATTATTATTATTATTATTATTATTATTATTATTATTATTATCAGTATGACTAAGTGACTGCATGAATGGCTTCCATACAATAACAGTCATTCTATACCACAAACCTGGACCAACCTTTGTGGATGGTTTGCATTTCAGAAAAGAAACAAGCCTGTTGATTTTGCTGTTAAAAACCTAATGGTCCTGGTAACTGGGAGTGAGAGAAGAAAAACAGTTTCTGTTGAAAATTTTCAGGTATCTTCATTCCTTCACCAAAGTCTTTTGTGGATAACTTTGCAACATGAGCAATAAAGAAGCCTGTTGATTTTGGGATCATAAGATCAAAAGTCAGATTCACACTGAAAGAAGAAAAATTATTTTTGCATTTCAGTTCTAGACCATATGCCTCGACCAACATTAATAGAGGTTTTACACTTTAGGTCTTTCAGGTGGGAAGGGTTGGGGGTAGGAGTAAAAAGGACAAAGGTCAAGGTCATTGTGTTTAAACAACTAGTTTTTCAGGACAATTTTTGTTCTAGAGTAAGTTCCTTAAATGACATCAAGAGTAATCAAGAAGTCTAGATTCTGGGGTCTTAAAATCAAACGTCATGGTGATCATAAGTCTAGAAAATAAGGGCTACTGCTTATTAAGTTTTGTTCAAGACTGCACTCCTGGACCAAAGGTCTAGATAATTGATACCCATTCAGGGTTGGCCACAGCATACTAGTGCCCAAACATGGGAGGACAGTTAAACATGAATGGCATAGAATAAGCTGTTTTTTCTACTCAATTTACTCCTCCATTTGTCTATCCCACTTTTTGTTGTCTCAGTTGGTTTACAATTATTCTTCTTCAATATTGTGAAATCATGCTGTTTTCATCAGTGTATAGTGTCTTTGTGGTATTCATTATGATGCTGTTCTCTTCCATCTTTGATGTAGTCTTTGATGTATTATTTACAGTGCTATCTGTCTTCATTTTTCCATTGCAATTTGACAGTAGTTTACACTGACTTTATGTACACTTTTATGTAATTAACTGAATTTAAGATTGTGTTTGACTACATTGGTCCACCATTCTGCAGCACCATTCTGCAGCAAGAAAGTGGATTAATAAGAGGGATGACTTTGTTAGGGTGGTATCACGCACTTGTGAGTAATAACTGCATATACAGTATGAAATCCGTAACTGTTTTGAATATTTAATATTTTCATTAAAAATCCCAAGCATGTAAGAGAATCTGTGTGATAAAACTTGTATCAATATTATTTAAAATATAAATCGTCAGTCATGATACAAAACCACCTTATTAATAAAATCTGGTTAAACACATCACAAGGAAAGACTCACACACACTATTTAGTCCAAACACAAGTAGTGCAAGATGTTTGAAATCATCGTTGCCAACGTACAAGAGGTGGTCATTTACGAGTTTGCATAATACTTAATACTTGTCAACATGCAGTGATTTGGCCAAATGCTGGTCTGAAGAAATTCTGTTTAAGCACGAAAGGCTATTTGGCAGAAATATTCGGTTTTGACAGTCTGATGAAAATATGTGTTTACAAGATACTGCCCTGAGTTTGGAGACTACCATCATGGGTGGAAAGTATTTCACGGTAAATAACCAATTACACTATTTACTACTGTATACTCTACAACCCTAGAAGCCCATGAATTAATAAACAGGATACACTAGAAGTTATGCAAACCAACAATAGAGAATATCGATGAGTAATTAGTCTTAGAGAGTACAGTTCTCTCTCTCTCTCTCTCTCTCTCTCTCTCTCTCTCACTCACACACACACACACACTGGCCAGAAGGACAAAGGGGCTCCGAGTGGCCTAGTGGTCTAAAGCGCTGTCCGTTCCGGATCACTGCCATCTCACCTCTGTCTGCGTGGGTTCGAGTCTAGGATTCGGCGAATGTGGATATGTGAGAAAGCTTGCCAGTAGCTTCTCGTGGGTCGGTGGTTCTTTCCCGGTTTCTACCTCCACCATTAATACTGGCCGCCATGAATAGCCTATCGTGTGCTGAAAAATGGCGTTAAACCCAACAACAACAACCAGAAGGACAAAACCTTTCCACTGAGTTAACCGGAAGGAAGAAAGCACTAGAGCAAGTAAGGGTGTTCACGGTGACAAACATTTACCTGGAGTGATTTGAAATAGAGTAAGGAACACACCTCACCAAGTTCCATGGTCATAGTCTTCGCGCAGATGTAGATTACCAGCAATACAAAACTTTTATATTAGGGGAAACAAAATATGAATTATTGTAAAAAAAAAAAAAAGAAGAAAATACGACAGTGTGACCTATATTACCTTAGGGTGTTCCAGAACAAAGCAAGAAACGTTTACCAAGTTCTATAAAAATGCAGCACCGAACAAAACTGCTATGCTTAGGTTAAACGTTATTAACAAACACAACAGTATCGACAAATAAGTTACTGTAACCAACTTTTCATTTGGGGGAGAGTTACGATAATGCAAATAAAATATCTTGACCAAAGTCCATGTAGATACCATTAAGAGATCATTCAGCATGACAAAACTTTTAAAATGAGTTATTCCGACGATAAAAAGATTATTAGAGTAGGAAAGTCATGCACGGTTTAACCAGCTTTGACCTGGGATGGTTTAAAATGATGTAAGAAGCAGTCTTCCTGAGATCTATAATCAAAGCTGGAGCTATGCCAACATGATAGAACGTTTACACTGGGACCTACTTGTAGACAGCAAATCAATTAGTGTAAGAAAAGGTCTGTGACCAGCATTTACATGGGGTAGTTTTGAATGATGCAAGGAACCACTTGGCACGTCCTATGGACACAGCACACCTACATCTGGAGATTACCCAAAACAAGTTTTAAGTCTCATTAAAAAAAAAAGACAAAGGTGGTACAGCACCCGATCCCTACATTGTTAAAGCCTTTAAGGCTAAATTTGTTAACACTGTTAAGGCTCTCAGGCGTTAACAACGTATACTTTTATACGGTACAGTATACGTTTTATGCCCTTAAGGCTAAACATTGTTAACTGTCTCTTGCACTTCTCTTGCGCATGTGCATCATTTTCTATCAAACATTCGGCAACATCGGATTGAGCATACGCTACAGCGCTGCTCCAGAACTGAATATCCAATTAATATTTTCCGCATGCTCCAGAGCTGAATATCCAATTAATATTTTCCGCATGTGCTTTATTATTTCGTCTAACGTTTTTTTTTTGTAATTTCGTATTATTACAACCAAATTTTTTCATTACGATTGAGGGCATTATCCTAATCGGTTCTAGTTTGAGTTTTTAATTAAAAAAAACTAAATTTTAATTTGATTTACATTTCCTTTAAATATAATGAAAATGGATTGGCTTGCTTTGTGATTAACTTTCACATAGATCGACAGCCTAACTGTTTGATTTCATTGAACTTAGTGTATGTTTATGTACGTCTGTTGCAGCTGTATATATATATATATATATATATATATATATATATATATATATATATATATATATATATATATATATATATATATATATATATATATATATAAAAGTAGATATGGTTAAGGGATAATGAGAATCATGCCATTTATTTTGGTACTAACAATAATGCCACGTATTACTTGTGTGAACCGCTTAGTAGAGCAGAATATCAAAAATAGCCAAGTACTGTTGGAAATAAAAACAAAATAAAAGATGAGTTGGGGGAGTATTGTTTGAGTGCCAAAATATCATATGTGCAACGAATTAATACAGTACAAATAGTTTAATCAAAATCGTCCAAGTAAACATTATACCAAAAAACTGCACACTGGTTAGTTTTGTTTACTTATTTAATGTGGAATTATTTTGATTTGGCTGATATCTCTTATCGCCTGAAGAAAAAAACAAAAAAACAAAAAACAACCGCCTCCCCCTTCCGTTTAATTAGTTCTAATACCATCCGGAGACATCGGACTGCGTTCGCGTCTTTCCGCCAATTATCGGTAAACACAACAATTTCGGAAGAAAAGCCATTGATCCTGTATTAAAAGCCCGCCATATCTCTCTCTCTCTCTCTCTCTCTCTCTCTCTCTCTCTCTCTCTCTCTCTCTCTCTCTCTCTCTCTCTCTCTCTCTCTCTCTCTCTCTCTGTTGACTTTTAAGCAACGGGTGGTGTGTGGTCAAAGATAATGTAAAGACGGAAGTGATCGGACAGTTACACCAGTTTTCCATATTTATAATCGAACAATGGTAAATTTATCGATGTTATGTACTGGGCTAATCCGTTATTTTGCGTCAATGTAATTAATTTTCGTGTGTTGCTTATGTGGCTAAATGCACAGGTACTCAACGCGAGCTTGATGTTAAAAAACAATAATCTTAAGGAAAAGTCTTAAAGAGTGACACAAATCTACGTTTTAATTTACAAGAAACTTTGCATCATTTAAATATCTTCTGGTGAAAAATCCATACTGACATGGCTTTCCATTCAGCAGGTGTAGTGATAACAAAATCTTCAAGATGGCCACAGTTGTGCCTTTATTGGATGTCAGAGCAGTGCTACCGGTATTTTCATTTGGACCAACAAGAGAATGGGATGTATGTGTAGAAAGTTTTAGGGTAATCTTAAGACATGGCAAGTTTATGTTAATGGATGGACATGCACTGAATGTTGGACGAAAGGAGAACAGGCCATCTCATAAGACCATCTGGTCTATGACCATTAGAGCTAAACACACCTCAATTATCATGTAAGTCGATTAGCCCTTGCCTACAGTAAGTTTTTGCTACTTGTTCTGATGCTAATGTTTTATCGCAGCATCATCAACTCAAAGTTCACCCAATGAAGTCGTAAAATATGTTTTCACTAATTAACATTGAGTCATACAGAGTGAAAATGTATATTATTAATGCTTGTGAAATAAAATATACTCATAAAAATCTTTAACAACAATTTTAATAGACAGCAAATCAACCACTGAGCATGTTATGAAAATGTGACCCACAATGGATGACAAAATCAGTTACACTGTTTATATTATTGTGCTGCATTTGTAAAGTTTCAGTGGAGCTGTCTTTACTGACTTTCTTTTTAGGTGGTTCTTTCTTAACATAATTCATATATATTTAAAGAACTACCTTTTAAGTATATTTCATAATTAAATATGCAGCCCCTAAATCAAAGTCTACTTTAATATTATATCTTTGTCACTGATTATTTGCACTTCCACAAAAACAAGTTATCAAAGTTGCACGACTGTTCTGATGCACCAAAAAAGTACATTCGATGACAGATATTCTGCATAAATAACATTTTCTGCATAAGCACACTACCAAGAAATACAAAATAGAGACAAGTCATATTAGATAAATCTATTACTTGTTTAATTACAAGTGAACATTTTTATTATAATACCATTATGAATCATACAAAAATTTGATTTTTGTATATTCGTATTGCTTCTGGGACAAAATCTCTACAAAAACTATACCTAAAATAAATATATATGAACGGTTATTGAATGTTAAATTATGATTTTTTTCTTCATTTTTTTCAATAATCTTGTGCTTCCAATGTGCTACTGAAGTTGCCCTGGAATATAATTGTTTTTTTTTCGGTTGCATCGGACGTAACGTGCGTCAAAATAAGTGATGTACAACAAGAACTTGCAAAGGGTCGCCTGGATGAAAGCATGTCATGAAGAGTACTATTAAATATATCATTGTCATTTGTTATCAATACTTTGCAGAAACATGTTTCCAAAGGAAATGAAACGTATCACTATTAACGCATTACATTTCTTAAATGTTAGAAGTTCTTAAGTGCGTCAAAAGCGATCACTCCGATAAAGCATACTTCGTCAAGGATGTATTACGCACACCGATGTACAAATTGTTACTTTGAATCCTAATTCGTTACAAGCTAGCCTATTTGATAATGTATTTAGAGCCCTATTAACAAATCATAACTTACTGAAAGTTTTAATTATGTTTGCAAAATATTCGTTTGATCATATGATCCTATAGCAAAATCGTTATGTTTACTGACCGCATGATTGATAGAAAATGATGCACATGCGCAAGAGCAGTGCAAGAGACAGTTAACAATGTTAAGCCTTAAGGGCATTCAACGTATACTGTACGTATAAAAGTATACGTTGTTAACGCCTGAGAGCCTTAACAGTGTTAACAAATTTTGCCTTGAATGCTTTAACAATGTAGGGATCGGGTGGGTACAGAATCATGTTGGGAGTAAGATAAAAAAACAAACAAACAACAATGTATAAAATGCTATCTGTGGCATTTAAAAAAGCATTTTACAAAAAGTTAATCTGATTCTGGACGTCATCGATATCTCAGATAGGCACTTTGTGCAGACGAGCTAAACAACAAATATAATATATATATATATATATATATATATATATATATATATATATATATATATATATATATATATATATGTGTGTGTGTGTGTGTATGTGTGTGTGTGTGTGTGTGTGTGTGTGTGTGTCGCTGACAAGTAATACATGCAAGTGAGTTAAAAAAACGAAACTAAAAATGTCAGTCATATTTTCTCTAATACTTGTCGCACTGAGATTCTTTCTCTCTCTCTCTCTCTCTCTCTCTCACACACACACACACACACACACACACACACACACACACACACACACAGAGGCACGAAACACTTCAATTCAAACTTGGAAATTAAGAACATGTTGCATGTTTACTTATGATCTTACCCATTCATGAAACTGAATATGAATTAAGTAAAGCGTTTTCGTCATCACATATTGGTTGTGATTCATTTGGCAAGCACTGAATTTTATCGCTCTATAAATCTTTCACTGCATGATTCGAAATAATTTGGTTAAATTCGTATGCATTTATTTCATATTTGAAAAGCATAGTTTTCGTTTGGATATAATTAATTCTAGTACATATGTACTGTACCATTTCCTGCAGATGTTAATCGTTAGCTATGTTGTACGCAGATTGCGCGTGCTCCAGAGCTCGGATAATATTTCCTCTTCGGAACTGGTAGTCAGATTTAGCTTCCAGAAAGTCCATTTTCAAGATATTGGAAGGGCAATTTCAGAATTTTCGATCTGTCCTAACAATGCGCACGCTTGTTTCATGTCGTCTGCCCGCGGATTCAATAGACCCATTGTAAGCTTATTATCCCCACATTGTCACAGAAACCAAAAGGCAAAGGGCATAACCAAACCCAAAAGGACCATCCTTGCTTCCATCATGCTGAAAATGTATCATAGCGTTCTGTAAACTCACTTTAGTCTTATTGTGTAACCATTTATATGTTTCATAATATTGCTTCTTTCGAAAATTCAGTAACCTTATTTGAGCCGTGAAGTTACAAGCACCATTTATACAGCGACATCATGCGGCCCGGCCTGTGTTTTCTGCAGGGTTAGTCTCTGTCATCATTTTGGCATCATCTAGCATTAGTCGCAGCTTTTCTAGCTTCTTTATCTTGATGTACATAGGTGTCTTCGTTGCTAGCGATTCTAAGGCAAAGGAGTGGTGATTGCTAGTCGAGAAATGAGCTGATCCGTGTTTTGGCAGAGTCAAGATCTTTCTTTAATAAATACGTGCCCTTATTAAGATATCTCAACATGCATAATATATCACGTACCTCTGTTGTGGGGTTGACGACAGAAATTGAAACATTTCGTAATTCCCTTGGTTAATGAGAGTGCTGCGAAAGTTGTATGTCGCTATATTTAGCCTTCCAGGTAATTCGAGAGGCACGATTGCTCCGGGACTGAGTAGCAACGTACATACAGCTGCATGTGCGTCTAAATCATCCAAGACAAGGTTCTTTTGACAGTTGATGGCGTAGTCGTTGGGACATATAAGTGCGCTTTCTTCAGTTCTTCTCTCGACTTCGTTGGCGCTCTAGGCACCATTGTTCTCGAAGAAGAGGACATAACTAGACATTAAATTTGATAATTATTCAACGTTTGAAAGCGACATGTTTCTGATTTCTCCAGCATAGCAATCTTCCTGACATTGTCTACTTGATCTGAGTCTCTGTATTGCCTATGCATGTTGTTCTTGCATTCAGTACCTTTTACAGACGAGTATTCATTTGTTATCATACTGTTATCTGTACCTTTGCGACAATTGTCACATGAATGTATCTGCTCATGTTTAAATGCATTCTGATCTATTACATCCAAGATGTAACTATATTTGTTCTTCACGGAGTTTTAAAAACAAACGCAACTCGGTCGTCTGGGCTGTTTGCAAGGCACTGTAGAAGTAGTTTGCATCTTTCTTTGGAGGTAGATCCATCCTTGATCCTCTCGCAATCGTCATTACTGATGATATACTCTTGTATATGGAGGTCAAGGATATCGACGGGTTCGATGTTTTCAAGCAGAAGGCAACAGTGTCGTCTGCAGAGTTTTGATAGCTCGGTTTTCTCATCCATAAATGGAAAAAATGTTTACATGTATCACAAATATACGACCTTTCTTCTGATGTTCTTGATTAAGTGTCTTCGACCATCTGAATACAAACTTGTGACAATTCGCCTTCAATTTCTGAAATTCCATGCTCTAGTTTAAGATCAAGATGATGATATTGATTATCAGCCCTGATATTCCTCTGAAATGATCCGCATGCAGACGGACCTCGTTTGGGAAGCATGGACAACAGATGCTGGCATCTCTCCGTCCTTGTATTTCAGTTTGAAATAATCTCAATGTCATTTTCAGTAAGTATTGCATCTTCGTATAAGTAGCTTAAAACATCCCTTGGTTCTAAATCTTTCAATATTCTTACTGTTCTCATGTAATGATCGCTTATCTTCCGGATCTATCACCGTTGTTTTTCAGTATGTAATTGTGAAAAGCCAACAATTATACCGGGAACCGTTAATGGATATGTTAGTTTGGTTGTTGCTCTTTAATTAATTAATTAATTAATTAATTAATTAATAATAATAATAATAATAATAATAATAATAATAATAATAATAATAATTATTATTATTATTATTATTATTATTATTATTATTATTATTATTATTATTATTATTATTATAATATTATTATTATTATTATTATTATTATTATTATTATTATTATTATTATTATTATTATTATTATTATTATTATATCAGATTTACGGTCAGTCCTCACTAATTACCAATACACTGTATTCACTATCAATCTAGCTAGTTTATGTACCAACAATGCCAAAAGTGGAGTGTGCCGACATTTACATTGTTACAATTCCTACCATGGACTATGAAAATAGCTTTAGCAAGGCATGGAGTAAACAATAAATGCAAATAATGGTTTAATGGCAAATGAGCTATATTTCGATCATAAATCTTTACAAATATTTTTACCAGTGGGATGAACTTCTGGAAAACATAACGAAACATCACGTCCATAATAAATCGAAACGTTTGAAAATCAAACATGATTGAATTGCACAGCACTATAATATTTCTCTTCCATGCATACATGTAAAGTTTTGTTTTTGTGGAGAGAGTCCATATATTTTTTTTCCTTAAAATCCTTAATAGTCTTTCTTACAACCTGCCTCCTTGTTTATCTGTAATAGGCCAACATTTTGAAAATTGACAAATGGATATTCTATCTTAAAAATGTTCATATGTTTACCGTTATGAGTCTCTCTGCCGAGGAGATCACGCCATCTTGACTTCAGCGGAGGCCTCGTAACCTTTAACAGGAATTACGTTTTTGGATTAACATGTTAGTGTGTCTATAGATAACTGGAATTACTATGATTAAATTACACATTCTATTGGACTAAAAAACTGACCATCATCCAGTCATTAACTGACCAACAGGGTAAGCTGCATACAAATATTACACATTTTTAAATAATAAAAAATATAATTTAAATCCGTTATAATTTAACCTACCTTTATTATCGTCCTACCAGCTATGGTCATCATTCTTTGATGGAGCAACATAATCTAGTGAATCTTTTGATAAAGCCATTTTGGAAAGATAATAGTATTCTTTCCAACATTCACACAAGTTCAAGTATTTTATTGGCGCTCAAAGTGTTGGATTCTTCATCAAAATGACATTAGAACGAAAGCCCAGATTTTGACAGTTTAAATCCATAAAAAATGTAATCGATTCGTACACTGAAATTAAAATTACTAAATGTAAATCTGTTATTGTATGATGTTTACATGGATACAACTCAGTAACAATATTCTGGTATTCTGGATTTAGCTAATATGAAGGATATTAATTTTGAGTGTTGTAAGCGGTACATATATCAATTTAAATCTGTTGCTCGATAGTTAATTGAAAAGAAAGTTGCCCTCAGTCGATGGGACGATTCATTTGCAGTAAAAATCTAATAAGAGAAAAATATTGATCTGTTTTGAAGTAGTCCAGCTTCTGCAACTTGAATACAAATCTGGATGTCGAAATAATTCAGTGAAATGTCAACTAATTCCGATGTTCATTTCTGAACATTTGTTTGGATTGTTGGCTGCAGTTTGACTTGAAATTATATTGACATTACCCATTTGTCTTTCTTTTACAATAAGTGATGCACTAATCTAATATATATATATATATATATATATATATATATGAGATAAGATAGATTTTGTTAATATCAGTTTTAATAATCATGGTCTGGTGCTGCACTATACCAAGGAGCAGTTAATGAATGTACAAAGGAATAATGAATAAATGTGTAATAAAATAGGAAAATTGGAGTATGCCAAAGTACGATTTACGAATACAAATAAACAAGTGGATAAATTAAACATTACAAGAGTAACATTATAGGATCAAGTAGAATATATCTTCGTTTTATGAATTATATATAGGAATGACATCTTAACTTTTGTGACTAAATTAATTTTCTTTGTGGTTTCAAATTACTTTTATCAGCCTGCTCTTCCTACTCGAAAAGTGTCTAATTGCCCTAAAACGCTTGCAAATTGTCTCCTCTTTCATACTAACATATTTTAAAATGCATATATTCGTTTAAAGCACAGACTTAAGTCATTTCATTTTTGTTTTTGAAACTGATGTTTGTTTCATTTTATCTTATAAAAAGTCTAAAGAGTAAATATTTTCTTATGATTACTAAAATTACGTACTAATGAACAAATTACAACAACACATTTCCTATTCTTGATTCCTGCTAACACCATATTGTTACTAATTTACAGTTCAGTCTTGTTGCCAAAAATAGAGTATTTTTTCCAAGTTAGTTCGAGTAAACAAATATTCCTGTTATTTCAATCATTTATTTCAAATGACTAAATTTTTTCATGAATACTTTATTTTCTTTGTTAATAACTGCTTTTTGTAACTGGAGTTTAAGAACTGGTGTCTTTGTCCTATTGTCTGAAAAACTCTCTACACATTCATGTACATGACTTATTGACCAAAATGTAGTTCTAAGAGACCAACATTGTCGAATACTGCATACAGAAAGATCTAACGGAATGGCCTGCTTATATTGCGTTGGGTTCAGTAAGCACACTCTTTTGTGGATTGGATGACTTATCATCGTGTTAGTTTAATGTTTTAAAAATGACCAACATATTTATAAGAGGAGTATATCTAGATTTTGATGATTATTAAATAAATTTAAATAAATAAATTGATTGTTAAATAAATTTAATAAATAAATTTGAAATCGTTTCCGCGCAGACAACATAAGTATATTTGGTTATATAGCATGAGATAATAAATCAATGATTACATACAATAACTCCCGCTTATACGCTCATATTTTCTCCCTTAACATTACATTGTCAAACCTGAGCAGCAAATTGATATACTTCACTGCTTCATAATGGAAGACACGTATATTTAAACTAGCGTCGTCAGTTAGGAACTACTTTTGATTGAAAACAAACAACGTGTTTTCATTTGTCTCTGGATGAACTAAACAAGCTTTTTGGTATGTTGGACAGTAGAGATAATAAAGTTGACGGTGTGGATCAGTTCAATTAGTCACAAAAAAATATTTCATCCAAACAAACGAATAAGCGTGATATCTACAACAAACGTGAAATACGCAGTATTGAAAATACTATTTTGATCCTCTCAACAGTTATTTAGGAGAAATGTTAATGACTATTCGCAAATGGAATGGTTCATTATATGAGCCGTACTCTCAATGGTCATTAAAACAGCATAGAAAGACGTATGAAGGCTAAGGGTATTCCGTCTCCTGCAGTCTAAAAACAAGAGGACAAAGAAGTCTTATTTGAAACGGGCTTTGCAAGTTTCTGCGTTGTACTTGTTTCAAACAATGTTTGAATTTATTATAGCAATAGAAGTTGTACAGGTGATGTAAATAGCGGTGGATTCTCCAACAAAGAGCATGCATGTGACATGGCATAAGCGTGTGTCGTCTTTAGCTCGTAATAACAATGGCAATATATATCCTACCATTTTTTAATCTTCAATTTCCTCAAAGCTGATTGGTTCTCAGATTTGTAAACGTCTTACAGATGATGCATTTGACCTTACACTGAGTGGCAAGGAAAAGAGATTATGGAAAGCCTTACAGTTAGTGGCAACAAATTATCTCTAAAATAACAAGGCAGATTAATGTATTGGAGTTGGTGGAAAACCTCCTCGAGGCGTACAAAAGCCTTGGTTGCAATCTGTCACTAAAGATACATTTCTTTTCACTCTCATCTAGATTTTTTTCCCACCGAACTGCAGAGCAGAGAACAAAGAGCATTGCAAGCAATTGTACCAGGACATTGCAACAATGGATAAACTATCACGGCTAAAGGAGCCCATCAATGCTTGCAGACTATCGCTGGACAGTGAAAAAGATACTCCATTTAATGAATACAAGCCAAGATGCGCCGAGTAGACACTAAATAAGGACTAAACCATATACTTATATATACATAATAGTGTTTTGCCTTTTGCTTCATAATAAATTTTATTTATATAATCCTTTTGCTGTTTTAAAGTGTTACATAAACAGGACATGTGAATTATTATCATGTAAAGCAACAATAAACACATGAAAAGAACTTGATTTACAATTTATGATTAAAACTCTACTCTCTACATAATATACACAGACGTAAATCTAAAAACTTAAATATCTTTAAAACAGTAGCAATCATTTGTTTTGATTGTCATATCTGAATTCAGCACATCAAAATCCATAATAAATAGTGCATGTTATCTCAAAAGCAGACTACTTCTAAAAAATTGCAGACCAGTGTCATTGACTAAAAACAAGAATCTGGTGTTAACGACCATTGTTAACACCTAACATACATTTTCAGGGACATCTGAGCATTCGAGTAAAGGGACAGTGATCCATTGGCTTCCATCTTCTGAATGCAATTGTGCCTATTTGTCTACATATGTGATTTCATGCATGTATGAAAAATAAATAAAAAACCTATCCCCACTCTCTTTGCGTATGTTTGTGAAGAACTATGAGTGTAGGAAAAAAAAATAATATACTCTACACCAGTCCTTTCCGTACGCGTAATGGTATGTTTTATTGGTTATGTGTGTATCCAGTGCCGGATTTACTATTGTGCTTAGGTGTGCTTAAGCACAGGGCTCTTGTGGACCGGGATGGGATGGGTTAGGGTGGGGTGCCATCTTCTTGGCAAAAAAAAAATTACGATGAATAACTTAGCTAGCACAGGGCCTCATTTGTCTTGAATCCGGCACTGTGTGTATCCATGGCATAAGAAATTCACCAGAACAAAACTCGCACCAAACTTGTTGTGTGCACGTATGATAGCATATTTGATTTTAAGTACAAGTGTGTATGAGCTACTTCCTCCTGTTGTATGTATAATAGTATGTCAGAATGTACACAGGCGGGTTTATGAGCATTACATAATTCGCCTTTATTTCATATATTTGTGTGTGAGGGTGTTTTAATTTAAGAACATGTGTGGGTCTACAAGAATACGTAAAAATCATTAAGATTCTACCCCAAATGTTACACCTACCTATTCCTAAGACTGCACATGTGTAAATATCTGTGCTGCCAGGGGCGGGGTAGTAATGGGAGTATTAGTCATTAAGAGACTGTGTAAGCAATCTTTATTTGTTCCTTTCCTCCCTTATCCGTTTATTTATATGTATGAGCACTTGTGTTAAAAACGTGTGTTAGTGATCATTACCTATCCCCTGGCCCCATGTTCAATTTTCGCAGAGTCCACATTAATATCTTACTTCTTCAAGTTCTAAAAGACCCATAGTGACTTGTTTTGTTAAAATTCCATATAGGTCCATAGTGACATTTCCGAATGTTAACTTTTCATCATGCCCGTATCAATATTTTCGCAATGGAAAACTCCAATTTGACTCATTGTGACATTTTGGGCCGATAGTGATCGCATGACTACTTGATTTACTTATGTTTTTCGAAATTCTGGTGATGGCCTACTTGTCTCGCCTGGCTACTTGACGGCTGAGTGTCCTCAGCCATATTCCAGTCAGTAAATGAGATGTGATGCATATCTGTTATTCATGCGAGTTTGTGTATTGCAGTTTTTCTTTTTCCCCTCTTTCGTCTTCTGTTTCTCACTACTATGTCCACCACACCTCCCAGCAGGCTTGGTGATGTAGAATTAAGGATGGACGAGTATCCATCCGGCCCGGCCACAGGAACCCAGTCGGATTTTGTGCTTCCCAGAAATACAATGCTCTACGGGATATTTAGATATATAAAAAAGAAAAGAAAACGTTGCTGAAAAATGGGGGTGCTAGGCGGTGGAAATGGGGAAACCGGACAAAATGGGAATGGAGAAACCCAACCCGGTATTAAACTAACCCTGACTGTACCCGGCATCATCTCTACCCTTATTTCATTGTTGATAAATCAAACTAATCAAATGATAGACAGCAAAGTCGAAATATGATGCAAGAGCTTTAAACATGTAGATGAGAAACATATGCTGTGAAATTTAAAAAGCGATGTGAGATTAAAGTAATTTTCTTACCTAACTAATTTTTCTGAAATTCAAAATAAGTCGCAAAGTACATAATATCCAACAGTGATTAAAACTATAAATTTTCAGTCGTATCTAAGGATTGATGGATTGATGTAACAAGACAAAATGTGGACGGTTATATTAATAAAATCTTTGTCTAAAAATAGATTCATGCGTGGCACCATATTTCGTTATATGTACTTGACTGTGTGCCGATTCAATTACCGTGTACTTGACTGTGCCGATTCAATTACTATGTTCTTGACTGTGTGCCGATTCAATTAATATGTACATGGCTGTGTGCCGATTTAATTACAGTGTACTTGATTGTGCCGATTCAATTACCGTGTACTTGACTGTGCCGATTCAATTACCGTGTACTTGACTGTGCCGATTGAATTACTATGTACTTGGTTGATTGATTGATTTATATTTTTACGGCGCATCAGCACTATGTGGCTATTTAGCGCCAAACATTAGTTTATATCCTTTTACATTTATAAATGGTAAAATAATTTTATCGACCAGCGATTGGAGACCAAAGAGTTAAAAGGTAAACCGATAAAAATGTGAACGATTGTAAATAATTAAAAGTTTCCCGATCAACGGGGTGTGCAAATGTATGATAACGAAAACATGATATTGGCAATTAAAATCTATCGACTGCATAAATATAACACAAAACTAAACAAGGTGATAAAATAAAAGCTATAACTTACTATAAATGTTTGCTTCCTTAAGGAAGTCTATAATGTTGGTAATGTTAACTGTATCAAAGAGCTCCCTCATGTCTTGCACAACGTAGTAATGATTACGCGTAGGTTCAAGATCGAAGCATTCCAGCATAAAGTGCTTAACGGTGAATTGTTCATTACAAGCTATGTACTCTGGTGGGTCTTCTCCTTTTAATATGTAGGAGTGTGTTAAATAAGTATGACCGAGTCGAATTCTTGCAATGACTACCTCCTCTCTACGGACGGATCTGTAGGAAGGGGTCCATTCTTCTAAGGTTGGCTTGATGGCATGAAGTTTGTTATTCACGGCATCATTCCATGATGTCTGCCATTTATGGCGTAAACAGTCTTTGATACAACGTTTAAAATCAGTATAGGGTGCTTTAAAATCAGTTGGTTCTAGTAATAGGGCCATTTTAGCAGCACGATCTGCTTTATCATTGCCTTTAATTCCTACATGGCTGGGTAACCAACAGTATACTATATTGTGGGAGGTACTCAGCTCGGTATGCTTAAGGAGAATATTTGCTAATAATGGATTCTCCAGTTTTCTGTTATGTAGTGACTGAAGTACTGATAGTGAGTCGGAGAATATTATGCTATTTGAAATACGCTTGCTTGCAATGTATTGCAAAGCAAGGTCTATTGCTCTAATTTCAGCTGAAAAAATGGATGTACCATTTGGCAAGCGAACTTTGGTTGTGTGGTTTCCACTTACGAAGGCTGCAGCAGCCTTTTCCTCATCTTTTGATCCATCGGTATATATTTTTGTATATTTTTCAAATTGTGAGAGGAGTTCATGGTAAGAGTTGTGGAAAATGGAAGGATTTGTCGCCGATTTTTTTCCATCATGTAACGTAAAAATTACCCTTGGTTGCTGAAGTAGCCATGGGGGCGTTTCGGAGATGTTGGCTTTCAGAATTTTTGAAAAGTCAATTTGAGTACTTTCGAGAAATTGTGATATTCTAATGCCAAATGTAGGCATGGCATTTGGTTTATTGTCATATAAGTATTTATATTTTGGTTCAAAAACTGCCGAAAAAGCTGGGTTCAGAGGGCTGGATCTTAATTTGATAGCATATTGTGCGGAAAGCATTTCTCTGCGTTGTGATAAAGGTGGCTCATCCGCTTCGACGAGGAGGCTTTCACACGAGGATGTTTTAAATGCTCCCAGGGCAAGTCTTATTCCCTGATGATGGATTGGGTCAAGCATCTTTAAATACGATTTCCTTGCTGAACCATAAACAACGCAACCATAGTCTAATTTGGAGCGAATAAACGTTCTGTATAAATTAAGTATGACTCTCCTATCAGCACCCCAGTCAGTGTGCGCTATTACTTTAAGTAAATTAAGAGATTTCAAACATTTGGCTTTCAAATATGTCAGATGTGGAATAAAAGTCAGTTTTCTATCGAAGATAATGCCTAAAAATTTTGTTTCCTCAACAACTGGAATAGGTGTTCCTTCCAGCGTGAGATTAGGTCCATCGTGATGTCTTCGTAACTGACAGAAATGCATACAGACAGTTTTTGATTTCGAGAATTTGAAGCCATTAGTATTGGCCCAATTTTGAATTTTGTTTATATTTTGTTGTAATTGTCTTTCAATTGTATGCATGTGTTTGGATCGGTACCATATCAAAAAGTCATCAACATATAATGAGCAATCCACACCTGGCAACAGACACTTGGTGATGCTATAAATCTTTATATTGAAAAGCGTCACTGATAAAATACTGCCCTGGGGTACACCCGTCTCTTGATAGTGTATATCAGAGAGGGTGGAGCCCACTCGTACTTTGAATTCCCTGTCTGAGAGGAAGTTTGATATGAATGAGGGCAGTCGGCCTTTTAGACCCAGATCGTGTAGGTCATTTAGTATCCCGTACTTCCATGTTGTGTCATAGGCCTTTTCCAAATCAAAGAAAACCGCTACTAAATGTTCCCTCTTTACGAAAGTATCACGAATAAATGTTTCGAGTCTAACCAGATGGTCGTTGGTACTACGACCATGACGAAAGCCACTTTGGAAAGGAGAAATTAAATTCTTGCTTTCCAGATACCATACAAGCCGAGAATTGATCATTCGTTCCATTGTTTTACATACACAGCTAGTTAGTGATATAGGTCTGTAGTTGGTAGGGTCTGTGCTATCTTTGCCTGGTTTGGGGATTGATATTATTATTGCTTCTTTCCAAATTTTTGGTACATTGCCAGTAATCCATAAATCATTGAAGATTTCCAGAAGAACTCTCAAGGATGGATCTGGAAGGTGTTTTAAAAACTGGTAATGTATATCGTCAGGCCCAGCGGAAGTATCATTGGCCTTATTCAAGGATTCCATAAGTTCCGACAATGAAAACGGTTGGTTATAACTCTCTAAGTTTTTTGATGTGAATTTCAACCGTATTTTTTCTTTTTGAATTTTAAGTCTTCGGAAAGCTTCGCTATAATTAGACGATGAGGAATTTTTGGAGAAACAATCAGCAAGTACATTAGCTATTTCATGCTTGCTTTTATAATTGATGTTATTTAGCTTCAGGTGTTGGAAGCAATTGTATTTTCCTTTACCATTTATTTTGCGGATCGTGTCCCAAACTTTGTTTATAGAGGAACGAGAGTTTAAAGTTGAAACATATTTTTTCCATGATGTTCGTTTATTTTCTTTAATCGTGCGGCGAGTTTTAGCCCGCGTAATACGGTATTGAGCTAGATTTTCGGGCGTTAGATGATTACTGAATTTGTTCAGTGCTTCGCGGCGTTGTTTAATGGCTTCTTCACATTCTTTAGTGAACCATGGTTTGGGCTTTTTTTTGAGAATTTGTCGAGGACTTAGGAATGGACTCTTCTGCAATCTCGATTACGATAGATGTAAATTGTCGAATTGGATTGTCATCATTTAGTATGGTATTCCTGTTAAGTCTCATTGTACAAAGTGTTTGAAATTTGGCCCAGTCAGCTTTCTTTAAGTTCCACTGTGGAATTGTGTCATCAATTTTGGTATTGGTGTTCTTAAGATATATTGGAAAATGATCACTGCTATGAAGGTCATCAGCGACCTTCCAATTAAAATCCAACAGAAGTGAAGGAGTACATATTGTTAAGTCAATGCAAGTGTATGTACCCGTTCCTGGGTGCAGATAAGTCGGAGACTTGTTATTAAATAGACACAAGTCGTATCTAGCAACAAAATCTTCAACTTTTTTCCCTCTGTCACTTATGTATTTCGATCCCCATAAAATGTTATGGGCATTAAAATCACCAAGTAAAACAAATGGCGTGGGAAGTTGTTGAACAAGTATGTCTAATTCGTTTGGTGATAATTTAGTATTTGGTGGTATGTAGACAGAACAAAATGTAATCACCCGATGAAGAGTGACACTTACAGCAATGGCTTGTAGATTTGTATTTGAAGGGATGTTTCTATGTGGGGCTCTATTGTTCACAGCAATAGACACCCCTCCTGAGGCCCTGTCAACGTTTTGTAGGTATGTGTTAAACAGGGAATAGTTTTTGAATGTGATATTGTCCGTATCTTTTAAAAAGGTTTCCTGAAGACATAACAAAGCTGGATCATATTTATTTAAAAGCAGAAGAATCTCATTGTAATTAGCTTTAAGTCCTCGACAGTTCCATTGTATTATTGTGTTTTTCATTATAAATTTAGAATGGAGGTTTTGGATTTAGGTTAGACTTTTCGAGGGGAACATCTATAGGGTTATTTATCTGGAGGAAGTACGGGTGTGATTCTTTTGTTAGGTTTTGAGCTACCTTGAGAACACGGAGCAGTATCTTCTGCATCCATGTTCTCAATGTCCCCAAACCTATTGAATAGTTTGATGGGGTCATCTGACCCCTTTTGTTGTCTATTTCCATAGGATTTGCTTTTCTTTGGTGACTTAGTTTGCTGATTGTTGTTAAAGGTCGTTTGGGTAGATGCCGTGGATTTTTGTGCTTGGTAATGTGGGGTGTTATGTTTTAATGTTGAATCGGGTATATCTGTTTGAGTTTGAGCGTCCTTCGATGTCTTTGGATTGTTTTTCACTATAGTAGAGAAGGATGGGCCAGAAAGAGATGGTTTTGACTGTACTAGCTTTCTAGCCTCTGGGTAGGGAATGTTGTTAGTATATTTGATCCTCTGAATTTCCTTCTCTTGTTTCCAGGTATCACAATCCTTGGAATTGGCGTGGTGTTCTTTTCCACAGTTGATACAATGTGGAATTGCTTTGCATTCCGATTCCTGGTGAGAGTTGTCTCCGCATCGACCACATATTTGGTTTCTTGAACAGCGGATTTCATGGTGTCCATATTTTTGACACTTGTAGCATCGAAGTGGGTTGGGGATATATACGTCAACCTTCACTTGCAAAAAACCAACTTTGACCACTTTGGGTACTGTTGGTTTATTGAAGGTGAGTATAATGGTGTTGGTGTCCTGCAGATTGTTGTTACGTTTGATACGTATTCTGCGGACTGCAGTGACACCTTCATTTTTCATTCCTTCAATGATATATGTGTCGGTGACTCCAGCCAAGTCACGACAGCGAATAACACCTTTGGAGGTATTCAATGTTGTGTGGGCGAACGACGACGCTGGAATATCGAAGAATGTTTTTATTTTTTTTTGAGGTTTTCTGTTTGACCTCGTCGCTGACATTCAACAAGTAGACAACCCGATTTCAACTTTTTAACACTTTTGGCGATCCAATCAATCCGGTTATTGTCTTTTCTATAACAAAAGGAGAAAGTGTAGTAAGTGCTTTTGTGGCATCTTTTGATTGTATTACCATGAAGCGTGGAAATGAATCCACGCCACATGGTTCATCATCTGTGTCAGATCCTGGTTTGATTCGTTTTGGAGTTTTTTTTTAATTCTCCATGATGGCAGTTTGAAAAATTCAGCACCCGTGCTCCCCACCCACAAAGGAGCCCAAAAAGGGGACACTTTTCAAGTGCCAGGGATACACAAATACGATACTCAGTTGGTAAAATTACCTTTAGTTGACCCTGAAGTCGCCAATTTCGAAGGTCAGTACAATTACCCCCCGATTGACCCGTTAAGCCACCGCCTTCTAGGAAGTCTTCTAAGATTTAAGAAAGGAAAAGATATAGCAATAGAATATAGGGGCAACGGTAGTATCAAGCGAGATACAAGAATAAAGTAAAATAAAGTAAAAGGAGGTGACAGAGTTAATAAAGACTTCCTAGGGCACGGCGTGACCAGCCGATTTGTCGAGACCGGGCCCATCTCAACCACCCGTCTTAGGAGAAGTAGAGGCCAAAGTAGTGTGTTGCAACTACCAGGATCCTTTCCTCCTCCGTTACGGGTCGCAACCCACGGCAAACAGGTTGCCTCTACTTAGTCGCCTTTTACGACACGTAGCGAGGCACGTCGGGCCAATTCTATAACCCCGAACCCGCAGGGGGGTATGTACTTGGCTGTGTGCCGATTCAATTACCGTGTACTTAATTGTGTGCTTATTCAATTACTATGTACTTGACTGTGCCGATTCAATTACTATGTACATGACTGTGCCGATTCAAATACTATATACTTGACTGTGTGCCGATTCAATTACTTTACTGCTTCATCTCATCATCAATCTATAGCTGAAATATTTTTTCTTGGTGACCATGAAATTAAATATCCCTCTTATGATGTCAATAAATGGTGTAGTTTGCATGGATGAACACTATGGTGTCAACAACATTGTGAAGGGAAAACATATTTGTTCAAAAGCAAGAAGAGGAAAAGAAAACGTAACAAGAATATTTGACAACTTTGAATTGTTGGAAGAAGGAAGAGAGAGAAAACAAAACTGTCATTGCGTTACAAAACATTCTGACATAATTCAAACATCTGATAGAAATGTTTCAAAGTTCTTTGATGAAACCTAAAAGAAACAGACCTACACAAGCCAAGACTACATCAATATGTACCAACGAGAGTGGCAGCAGTTACAACTACCATTTCAGAGGCCTGAGTACGCATTGGATGTCAAAAAGAAATATTTTGATTCCAAACTTTAGGGTCACGCAGATCTCGAAGAAAGGAGATAGTACCTAAATGGTCGCTAAATCAAAAACCAAATGTTATCATAAAAATATCTGCAAGTGTTTGTGTACATCTTTAGAGTGGACCTGCAGATATGCTCAACCCCTAACTTTGAAGGCAGATAACATGGGATATGTGAATGATGCAGGACAACAGGAACTGATGGCTATCAACTGCATCCGAACGTTCCTCCAGAGGTCTTGACATTGTCATACCTCACGATTCAGACAGGTCTGGACGAGAGAGTAGAGTGAGGGTGACTGCAACTTACTCTTAAATCCACCTCATGCACAAGGCATGACATTTTGACCCTAGTCCCACGAAAGACCTTTAAGTCGTTTGGTGATGGTAGAGTGGCAAAGCAGTAGGAGTGGTTACACTGCGAACTGTATCGACAGTTATGCACACATGCAATCGAATGCAAAGATTCACTTTCCAATATGGTTACTCAGCAGCCCATTGAGCGACGAAGCAACTCCTTTTGGAATCACTCTGTTTCTCTTTCGTAGCATCAGGAAGGGGCTAGAAAATGTGCCAGATCTATTATCAGATTTACCTTAACTTTGGTCAGCATACTGCAGCTGGTGGGGATCACATCTTAGTTGTCCAAAAACCTAACAAAAAGACAAAGGGAATGCTGCCTGGAACGTACATTCTGATTATAGTACATTAACAAATAGACTAGATATAACAACTCCATTTGGTATAGAACTGACTAGATTCAACATCAAGAAAGCAAATATGAGCGACACTCATCTGGCTGAAGAAGAACAATACACTGAAATAGGAGCTGGGAGCACATTCTTCTGGAGTGATTGAAGAAAAGACGAGTGACGCGAAACTACTGTTACGTTTACCATCAATTTCAAGCTAGCTAGCTCATACATCTTAAAAATGACAGACTAATGCAAATGAAACTCGCACTGTCAGGAAAAGGACATGCAGATGAGATCAAGGACAAATTTATGTAGACCTGGAGATTTTTTTTATCGCATTTATACCAAAGGCAGAGAAGCTTAACATCTTAGGTAACTTCAGCGTTAGAGTTAGCACATATGCCCAGACATGGCCATGTGTCATTAGCAAAACTGGCTTTGGAAAATGCGACAAGATCGGACTCCTACTAAATAAATGTGATAAACATGATCTAAACACAAACAGTCTTCTACCTGCTAAACTGCAGCAAGACGATTTGGATGAACCCATGCACCAAGTACGAACATCGTACTGACTGCACAGTAGGCAAGAGTAGAGACAGGCAGGATGTAAATCTGATGTAAGAGCACGAGAAGTGCTGAATGCTAGACTGACCTCATGGCCTCTCCTTGCTGACAATATTTGTTATTATCCTCGTCTGAATTCTGCAAATATTTCCTTGTGAATCACATATGTAAACGGCTCTTCTCCGAGAATCAGAG